>PVLA01003811.1:0-12402 GCA_004027455.1 Hydrochoerus hydrochaeris | reverse complement strand
GGTGGGAGGCGCAGACGGCCGCTAGTGGGGGCCCGGGGGACGGCGGGCGCGGGCAGCAGCGGCGACTGGGCTGGCGGTGTCTGCTGGCCCGAGCATCTTCTTCCCGGAGGCTCCTACAGAGACTGGCCCCACCCACCTGCGTGAGGCCACGCCCATACCGGTCATGGTCACGCCCCTCGGCGCCTCCATTGGTTCGCCCTTGAAGTCTAGACCTTGTCCCCCTAGATTGGCCACGCCCTTCGGGGCGGTAGAGCGAGAGACCTGCTTGCTCCCAGGATGGAGTAAGGACCCTGAGCTCCTCCACGCCTATTCCATCCCTTACCTTTAAAGGACAATTTTCTGAGCACTTTCTATGTGCTAGGACTGATTATTATGTGGACATTTCACAGACGTCATCACATTTAATCCCAGGGCAAATGAATCTCTGAGCTGCTTTTATCCCCATTTTACAGATGAAGAAACTGAGCCTCAGAGCCCTGACCTCACTTGAGCAAAGTAAGGAATTTCACTTCTCGCTAGCTCCGAACCAGCAAGAAAATTTCCCTTCGGAGCTTACTTCTGTCCCATGAAGAATGGGCACGAGTATGCTGTGAGGGCTCAGGGTATAGAATTCAGTGATCTCCTGAACTATCTACAGCACATGGCACCAAGCTGGCCCTTGACTACCTCAGCAGTACTTGTGGTTACCTACTAAGTGCCAGGCACTGTCCCAGATACTCAGGTGAAAGGAGAGAACATAGTCTTGGCTCTTGTGGAGCATTAACTTAACCAGGATGTTAAGAGTTTTGGGCTGTCCCGTGACAAAACCGCAGCCTGGGAGCGTGGAGTGTGTCTTGTCTAGCCACACAGTTAGACAGAGGGAAACCGGCCTCTTTCAGAGCCTGAAGTCACTGGAGGTAGGAGGCTCTTCCCCACAATGGATCTTTATAGTAGTTTGCATTTTCTGAAGCATGAATTTTTTTCTCCTTAGTCTCCTGATCTCCAAGGAGTCTTTCCTTCCTGGCTTGGCTAGAGGCGAGATTAGGAATAGAGGGGTCCAATGGGGAAATTGTGGCAGCTGGGGCGGGGCGGGGGGAGGTCTGCAGTGTTGGGGCTCTGCTCTACTACCTCCCTTGCTATGCTCTCAGGTCCCCGGGATGGGGGGGAGCAGATGGTCTGGGGTGGATAGGGTGGCCGCCCATCTGTCCCCTCCCCCCCAACATTGTCCCTGGAGCCAAGGGGGATGGGAGGAAGTTGTGGTCCACTGCAGCCTGAATCCTCCCCCTCCATCTTCCTGGAGGGAGCTGAGGAGCTGGTTGCCATGGAGACAGGCAAGAGGCAAGAGGGATACAGGGAGAGACTGAGGTCAGGCTGAGATCCACACCTCAGGCTCTTCGAGTCACATAGATGCATGCCACACATGTACATATCCCAGCTTCCATGGAGTTGGGCCTGAAGCTGCCCCTCACCTACAAGTCACACAGGGCCTGCTCCAGGTGACACAGGTGCTCGGTCTCAGCAGTTTCACACAGGTGCATGGAAGTAGGGAGGCTCCCAGGGGATAACCACTGTGCACACATTTGCACACACACACACACACACACACATATCCTTACCAATGATGCACTTTCAACAATTTCCATCCAGAGCCACCACATGGGCTTTCATGTGCAAATGGACAGATGCCTGTCATGTACCAAGGTGGTCATATGTCTTATCCATGTATGTTATGGATGCACATATTCAGACTCAACAACTCCACACACTGGAGAACTTATACATACATGATCAAAGCCACAAGGTGTGCACAGCCTATGTTACATAAGATGTACATGTCAGTGACATGAGATGCATAGACTGACAAACTGCCTTGATCATGCCTTGCACATGTAGTTGGGTATTGCATACATTCAGATATGGGGTCCACATAACATAACATACAAAACGGCTGGACCTCCAGGGCCACTCATGGACACGTACAACACACATGGAGTGCTGTGGACTGCTCAGTGTCCCCCCATTATGCCTACAGCCCCAGCTCCACCCACCCCTCCCAAACCCTCCCATTTGGATGCACACAACAGCACAGTCGGTCACGCACTCACACTCACACACAAACACAAACCTCCTCTTAGATATTTTTAAACCCAGGCTAGTTCTGCTGCCATGGCAACCGCCCCAAACCCATCACCATGGCAACCTAACGTCAGCTTTCCAAGCGCCAAATCCTGGGGGATTGCAGGGCCCTAATCGGAAGCAGGCAGAAGGGGCTGCACCTTTTCCTATCATCCATGCCACTGCAGTGTCACCATCCCAGAGCTTTCAGGGAAGCCGTCACGCTAGTCTGGATAGGAGCCAAGCTGGGACACCACTCAGGCGAGCTGGAGCAGGGGTAGCACCCACCTGCTCTTTCCTCCTGCCTTCCCTGTCCCGTGTCGAGGTCCGCCTACACCTGGACATACACAGCCTGGGCTTGACTCCTCGCTGTGCCATTCACACCCTATGTGCCTTGGGTGTGGGTGTGTCTTTACCCTTTCTGAGTCTCAGGTTCCTGAATTTGGAAAATGCTGCTGTGGATACCAGCGCCCCTTAAAGGGCTGCTGTGATTGTTAGCTCAAAACCAAGGCAGATCTACAGCCAAGTCCTGACTTTCCCTCTCCTTAGCTGGGTGAACTAGCAAGGGACTTCCTTCCTCTGTGACAAAGTGGGGAGAAAATAATAGCACAGGGCTGTTGGAAGCTTTCCCACCAAGGGGTGTGACCACTACTCTAAGGACTTTGCATGTATTCTAACTTATTTAAGTCTCAGCATGGTCTTATGGGAAGGTGATGATGATTATCCTAGTTTTACCAGAAAAGAAACTGGAGACCCAGAGAACTTGCCTGGGGTCACACAGCTACGAAGTTTTAAAGGATGGGATTTAAACATGGGCAAAGACACATTCTTATCCATTTCTCTCTTCTGCCTCTCAAGGAGGGAGTTTGGAGAAGCGAGATAGAATATCGGACTCTTACAAATACTTTCTAGCTTATACTTTCTGGAAAGAAAGGCATCAGGTCTTTAGCCTGCAAAGTGGGACTTGAAAGGATACTGTTGTCTGGGGCCTTGGGAGGACTGATGAGCCAGTGTCCACTGGGGGCAGGGGACTGAGCACGGGCTGGCACATGTTATTCCTTATAGGCGGGGAGCAGATTGGAAGAAGCCAGGCCAGCAGGCAAGCATGTAAGTGACACATGTGCCAGGTTAGGAGGGAAGCTGGCTGGGGCTTGAGCCCCACTCCTCTCCTTCCCAAGCCCATGACCATAGGTGTGGACTTTCCCCAGTCGAGCCTCAGTGTCACCATCTGTCAAATGGAAGCAAGTGTGGCAAGGAGTCGTTGAGGCTGGGTGAGCAAAAGCATTTTGGCATGGGGCTCAGCAGACAGATAAATCCGCTTTCATCATCCACGCACTAAGTCCATGGGCAGGACTGGGGAGTGTGCGGTTTCCCAAGCTTTTCCAGCTCACAGTGAGAAATGTATTTTGATCACGACACGATGCATATCAAAACAAAAATTTCATGGAACCGTACTTCTCCTGCGCCTTAGTCTATGCTTTGTCTGTGAGCTCAAACTCTGATTCTGCTCTTGTCTCCTATTGAACAGTGCTAGTGGATGTCACAGCCCACTAACCAGCTGTGAGGAGCAGCAGGAAAAACACTGGTGTGGAGTTTGTGAGGTGGAGTCCTAGGGTCATCTGAAACAGAGAATGACTTGGACATCTAAGGGATGTTTGAGGGAAAGGGGTCAGACTGGGGGCTGGGATGGAACCAGATTCTATGCCTGGATCTCTCAGCAGGGGAAGGGCAGATGGGGAGAAGCCAACACACAAAGCAGTTAGTTCAATGCATTGCACAAAAATATAGCATATGGGTCAGGGATGTAGCTCAGTGGCACCGTGCCTGCCTGGCAAGTGCAAAGTCCTGAGTTCGATTCCCGTATCCCCTCAAAAAATATATATAGATATATGGCATCATACAAACATGAACACTAAAGGTTGATAACCACTTGATGACTATTTATTGAACAATGACTATAAGTTGGGGACCATCGTAAACATTGGGCATATAACAGTGAGCAAAACAGACACAAATTCTGATTCCATGAGCTCACAGTCTAGGGAGGCAGAAAATGAACAAGCAAAAGAAGTAAGATATACAGATAACAGTAAGTCCTGTGGAAAAAATCTATCAGAGAAGATGAGAGGAGAGGAGGGGTTAAGGATGGTGGAAATTTAAACAAGGTGGCTAGGGAAGTCCTCATTGAGGAGGTGAGGTCTAAGCAGAGGCCTAAAAGAGGGTGAAGGAGTGGGCTACATGGTCTGTGGGTTGCAGGTGGAGGGCACAGCAGGTGCAAAGGCCCTGAGGTAGGAGCACAGCTGCCTGATGAAGTGGAGGGAAATCCAGGAGCCCAGGAAGCTGAGGAGTGGGGGAGGGAAGACGCTAGAGAGTTAATCAGGGAACAGAATGTGTGGGGCCTGGAGGAACCCTGTAGACTTAGAGTGGACCCTTAGCTCAGTCAGGAACTGTGGGAGACTTTTGAGCAGAGAAAGGATGCAAGCTGACTGCGATATTGTCTCAAGCTCTTTCTGACTATGCAAAGAAGACAGTGTGAGGGGCAGTGACAGAAGTAAGCAAGGAGCCCGGTTCGAAGGTAACTTGGACCATTTGGGCAAGAGGTGCCCTGGAGGATGCTAGGCAGCAGTAGAGGCGGGAAGAAGTCTTTGGAGCCTAGTTTCCTCCTGTGACTCTGGTCAAGTCATTTCACCTCTTCAGAGGCTCAGTTTCTCCATTTTTCTGTGTGGTGTCTGTATGTCCTTGCGCAGAATGCGTGCTTCGCAAATCTGGTGCATCGAGTCACATCCTGCAGGCTCTGGGACCAGGACACCTCTGCGTTCCGTCTCGGGATGGGCAGGGCGAGGGGGCTGAGGGAGGAGCCTGGATCCTGGGGAGACTGGGCTCCGAGGGACTGGAGCAGTTACGTCTCAGCACTTCAGGGTCTTTCATTACTAACAGTCTCTTTGTAGGATGGGGAAACTGGGAGTTTATTCTCGCTCAGGAGCGCACAGTGACTTGGGAGCTGAGCCGGGCCTAGATTCCTTCCGTTTTCTTGTCTCCCAGGGCTGCGTTCCCAGCGGCGCTGGCGGCTACTTTGGTGATTTTGGCCTCTGACCAAGTCCCCACCCCCACCCCCAGCCTCGACGTCCTCCTCTGACTCGCTCCTGTCTCTGGGATGGAGTCCAAACCCTCCCGGTAGCTCAGCCCCGAAACCCCGCCGCTGCGCTTGACACCCCTCACGCGCACAGCCAACCCCTCCGCGAAACCGTCTGCGGGGTCTTCACCCCTCGCCCTCCAGCAGAGGGCGGTCACCTTCTGCCGCTGCTTCCTCTGCTTCGCTGCGTGCTCTGCTCCCAGTTTCTGCGGTCGCCCAGACTTTCCAACCCGCAGCCGGGGTCGAGGGAACTCAGATTGGACAGGGTGTGTGTCCAAAGGAAGTAAAAATGGAATCTTGTGAGAACACCGCGAAACACTCTATAGGACTCTAGTTCTTTTTCTTCTTAAACTTTACGCTTTTTGTTTGTTTGTTTTTGCTTTTTTGGTTTTTGTTTTTTTAGCACTGGAGATCAAATATCTGGGGCCTGTGCGTGCTAGGCAAGTGCTCTACTACTGAGCTACTTCTCCTTTTGTTTTTTTCCACTCCTGGGGATTGCAACCAAGGTCTTCATACTGAACTACATCCCCGGCCTCCTTCTCCTGCTACTTTTTCTCTTAAATGGAGGTAGAATCTCACTAAATTTCCCAAGCTGGATCTCACGCTCAAACATGGAATCCTCCTGTCTCAGCCCACCTACTAGCTGGGAGAACAGGCATGTGCCACCTCTCCTGGCTCTGTTTCCTTTTTAATTGATATAGAATTGTACATATGTGTGGGGTACAGTGTGATAATTTACTACATACACACGGCGGGCAAAGATCAAAGCAGAACCATCGGTATTGCCTTATGCTTATAATTGCTTTATGTTTAGACCCCTTGAAGACCCGACTTCTAGTTCTCCATGAAATATGTAATAGGTCTTTGGGATCTATAGTCACTCCACTGAGCCAGGGGGCACCAGAGCTGATTCCTCTTCAGGTAACTGTATTTTGGTATCAGCCTCCTCCTTTTATCCCCTATCCCCCTAACGTCCCTCACCTCTAGTGATCGCCATTCCTTCTCCTCTCTCTCTCTCTCTCTCTCTCTCTCTCTCTCTCTCAATCTCTCTCTCCACCCCCCCTGGCAGGGTCTTGGCACGTAGTTCAGGCTGAACTTGCGCTTGCTATTCTCCTTCCTCGGCCTTGTCCTGGGATTACAGGCGCGCACCACCCCTCCCTTGTTCTTTGAGCTCCACTTTTTAAGCTTCCATGTGTGGGTGAGAACATGTGGTACTGTCTTTGTTTTTCTGAAAATGCAAGTTCAGCCTGAACTACATGCCAAGACCCTGCCTCCAGAGAGAGGAAGAGGGAGGGAGAGAGAGACAGAGACAGAGAGAGAGAGAAACTGAGGCACGGGAGGCCCAACTGCCAGCGGAACTGTAGCACAGCTGAGCGTTGACACCTGGCTGCAGGGACGCCCCCAGCTCATTGTGTGGCTACATCCTCTGCCTGTGCCCACCCCCAGCCCCTCACCGCCCCTTTGTCACGTCTCCTACTTCGGTGCTTCTTTACAACCGCGGTAGACCTGTGCTAATTCTATGTGAAATGCACATTTTTGGGTTTTGTTTTGTTTTGTTTTGTTTTGTTTTGTTTTGTCTTTTTTGAGACAGGGTCTCGCCATGCAGTTCAGGTTGGCCTTGAGCTCACTTTGTAGCCCAGGCTGGTCTCGAACTTGCAACCATCCTCCTTGCCTCAGCCTCTCCAGTGCTGGGATTACAGGTGTGTGCCACCACACCTGGCAAGGGTTTTGCTTAGTCTTCATGACCATCCAGAATGATCACAAACCACTAAGTGCATGTGCGTGTGCTAGTGTGTGTGTATGTGTACCCACTTTTTTTTTAGACAGGGTCTTGCTATGTAGCCAGAGCTTCAAACTCCTAATGATCCTCCTGCCACAGCCTCCTAAGTGTCCTACAAATGTGTCCTACCATGCTGGTGTCCACCACTCATTTTTAAGACTTTAAATATCAACTTTGTGATATTTAACCCACTGCCAGAGTGGAAAAGGGGTTGGAGGGGTACCTTGCTCCTAGATTTAGAAGGATGCACCATTCATCCTGTGTTTGCTCCCCGCCCCAGGCCTGGCAGCCAGGCCATCTGTGGTGCTAACTCGGTTGTTCCTCAAAAGACACTGTGAGATCCTTGATGCTGTTAACCCATTTTACAGATAAAGAAACTGACTCATAAGGAAACCCACTATAAGAAGCAGAGTGGAGCTGGGTGTGTTGGCACAGGTTTTTAATCCCAGCACTCAAGAGGCTGAGGCAAGAGAATCACTACAAATTATTGTTTTTTTTTTTATCAGTACCAGGGATCAAACTCACGACCACACGCTTGCAAGGCAGGCGCTTATGCCGCTGAGCTAAATTCCCAGCGAATCACTACAAATTCAAGGCTAGCCTGGGCTACATGGAGAGTTCAAGGTTAGCCTGAACTATACAATGAAACCCTGTCTCAAAAACAAAACAAATACAGCCAGGGATTTACAAACACGAGGTCATGAGATTGATCCCTGGTACAAAAACAAACAAACAAACAAAACAAGTGAACAATGACAAAAACAAGCAAAACAACCAAAAATAGAAAGAAAGAAAAAGAGAAGAAGAAAAAGAAGCAGCAACAGCAGCAGCATAGCTGGAGCGGAGCGTCATGGCACACACCTGTAATTCCAGCACTCTGGATGGCTGAGGCAGGAGGAGGATTTCAAATCTGGACACAGCCTGGACAATTTAGCAATTTAGTGAGAACTTGACTCAAGAAAAAAAAAAAGCTGGAAATGCAGCTCAGTGTGAAGATCCTGGGCTCAACCCCCAGCATTATTTAAAAAAATCAGAACTAGAATTTTGTGTGTGCCTATTTGTGTGTGTGATACTGGAGATTGAACCCAAGGGTGCTCTACCACTGACCTGCACTCTCAGTGGTGTATGTGTATATTTTGTATTTTGAGACAGGGTCTTCTTGAGTTGATAAATTGCCTAGGCTGGGCTCAAACTAGTGAGTCTCCTGTCTCAGCCTCCCTTGATGCTGGGATTATAGGCTTGTACCACCACACCCAGCTGAGAGAGCTGGGATTTGAGTCCAGACTGATGGGGTCATTGACCAGCTTGCTGCCTCCCAGTGAGATGATGCACAAAAGCACCTAGGGTTACTAAGTGCTCACCACTATCACTGCTGTGCACAAGGCGTGGGAGTGTTTGTTGATTGCCTCCACTAATGTCCTAACGATTGTGCTATTGGGACACTTTGTCGCTTTGTGGTGCACAGTTCTAATTCCAGCACTCAAGAGGCCGAGGCGGGAGGAACACTCGTGTTTGAGGCCACATAGTGAACTACATAGTCAGACACCGTCTAAAGCAAACACACATGCAAACACCAGGTTGGCCTTGAACGCCTGGGCTCATCCTACCCATCCTGGGAAGCTGGGTACAGGTACCACTGTGCCCAGTAGCTAGAGGGATATTTCACAAGCATAATACTGATAGCACTTCATATTTTATTTTTAAAAAGCAACCCCCCGCAAAAAAACCCCAAAAATCCCCCACTAGATCTCTCCACACCTATGAATTAACCATCAGCCTGGCTTTCTACTGCCCCGGCAGACATACTTAGCCAAGGCCAGCTTTACACTGTGCCCTTGGTCCCAGCTTCTCCCCTTGCCCTGGGACATCGGTCAATCAAGCAAGTCTCTCTCTTCTCCCAGCACCAGCCCCATCATTCTCACTGGCTTAAAACACAGGCTCTCATATGGGCGAGCTTCGTGCTTCACGTTGGTAGCTCTCTGTGCCCAAAACCCTCCAGAAGAAGCATTTGCTAATCAGGCTTGGATTCTGCCACTTGGCCAAATCAGTTCTTGACACTGAGCAGTGGCTCAGCCCCACACTGTGGTGACTTGGCCTCCTATTACCTGAGCACTCTCCTCCTGATGGTCTCACCCTCCTCCTTGGTTTTTTACCTCTCTTGGTTTCCAGCATGTCCCACTCACTCATGATTTCCCTTCTAGTCAGAGGTGATTGTTTGCAGTTTTCCCTGCTGTTTCTTCCATATCCTCTGGGTCTTTTTACATTGGAGGGTCTTGGGGCTTGATCCCTTACCTTCCTCATTCTCTCTCTTCCTCTTTTTCTTTTCTTTCTTTTTGTGGCACTGGGGATTGAACCCGGGATCTTTGCACTGAGCTACATTACATCCCCAGCCCATTTTTTGAAAATATATTTTTGAGACAAGGGCTCCATAAATTGCTGAGTTGCCCAGACTAGGCTAGACTTTGTGATCCTCCTGCCTCAGCCTCTCAGGTGCTGAGAACAGGTGTTCACCACCACATCTGGTTCTTTTTTTCTCTCTCTTTATTCATTTCTTTGGTGATGGATTTCCAAATCATTCATATTTTCATATTCATTTATTCTCTCCCTTTCTCTGTCCATTTTTTTTCTCTCACTCTCTGAATTCATGGAAGAATTCAGACTCATACATTCACCTGTCCTCTTGATACTTCCCTTTGGAAGTCTTTTGGTACCTCCACATATCCAAAGCCAAACTCCTGACCCCCATTCCCCCTGTAGCTGAGATTCACTAACCTCCATAGATGGAAACTCCATCTTGGCAGCTGTTTCAGGGATTAAAAACTTTGGAATCTTTTCTGGCCCCTCTCTTTCTCTGCCAACACCCAGCCCATGAGCAATCTTGCCAGCTCTACCCTCAGGATCTATGCGGATTCTAAGCCCTTCTCCCCACCTCCTCTGCTGCCATCCCTCAAAGCCACCATCATCTCTCATTTGAATTTTTAAATTAAAAATTTTTATTGAGGTAAAAGTCATATTACATAAAATTAACTATTTTTAAAATTTTATTTTATTTTGGGTACCAGGGACCTCGTGCATGCCAGGCAGGTACTTGCGCTGCTGAGCTAAATCCCCAGCCCCTAAATTAACCATTTTAAAACATAGAAGTCAGTAGTGTTTAGTGCACTTGCGATGTTGCTCAATCATCACGTCTTATTCCAGAGTGTTTACACCACCTCCTAAGGAGATCCCCACACCCACTGAGCAGTGGCTCCCTTTACCCAACTTTATTTTCTTTGCAGCA
Organism: Hydrochoerus hydrochaeris; assembly: GCA_004027455.1. NCBI lineage: Eukaryota > Metazoa > Chordata > Mammalia > Rodentia > Hydrochaeridae > Hydrochoerus > Hydrochoerus hydrochaeris. Next base: position 2,115 of record PVLA01003811.1, on the reverse strand, counting down.
TTTACCCCTTTGCATGTATTTATTTATTTATATGCAATTATTTATTTGCCTTTCTCTAGAGCTTGAGCTTCTTTTTCTTTGTTCACTAAGTACCTATCTTTAGCACCCAGAAAAGGGGCCTGAAACATAGCAGCTGCTCAATAAATGTTTGAAGAACTAATGGACCAGATTCATTTCCAGAGAAAGAATGAAGTTCACAGAAGAGCCATGGCCTATGTGAAGTCCTACAGTCAGTAAGAAGACTCAAGACCCTAATGTATTTTCTCTGACAGCAAAATTCAAGATATTAACAGGGATGTCTCGTGAACTTTTGATTCTGGACTCATAACAATTTGGTGTGTTAATTTTTTTTTTTGCAAGATTCAACTTACAAGTGGGAAAATTCCTATGTGGAGAGGGAGAAGATGCAATGATTGGTGACAGTGTCAGGACTGGCTATCAAGCTTTTATTTTTGGTACCAGGGATGGAACTCATGACTTGCTCTTGACAGGCAGGTGCTTATGCCACTGAGCTAAGTCCCTGGCCCTGGTAATAGGTTCATATAGTCTGATGTTTTGTAAAATTTGCAGAGGGAAGATATTTAAAGTGCCATTGGCTAGGCCCACTTCTTTTTCATGTGGTACTTCTTTGTTGCAAATCCCTTTGCCATGAAGATGTTGGAGTAGCTTCAGGCATTTATAGAATCTTGATTTGGTTTGGAAAGATATTTTTATGTGGTTTACAGACACTGCTGGCTATGGGTATATTTAAACTATCTAACTAGTTATCCTGGTGTAGGAATGGCTCCCAGGAATGCTCCAATAACTCATTAAGTGTAAAGCTCCAGGCTAGTGTGGCCAGGTTGTGTCCTTTGATGACCACTCTGGAAGTACCTGTGTAAGAGAAGTGAGTCAAGAATTGAGGAAATTCAATATTAAAACAGAAACACTAAATCTACTGGAAGACAAGGTAGGTAGAAGTCTTGGAGACATAGGGGTAGGCAGAGAATTCATGAACCAAACACAAACTGCACGGGAAACACTTCAAAGAATCAACAAATTGGATCTCACATTATTGAAAAGTTTCTGCACTTCAAAGGAAATCACCAACAGAGTGAAAAGAAAACCAACAGACTGGGAAAAAATTTTAACCAGCAACCCCTCAGACAAAGGACTTGTGACCAGAATATATAAAGAATTGAAAAACATCAATCCCCCCAAATTCAAAGACCCTCTCCAAAAATGGGCATCTGAGATGAACACACAGTTCTCAGAGAAAGATATACAAATGGCAAATAAATACATGAAGAAATGTTCGCCATCACTGGTCATTCGAGAAATGCAAATTAAAACAGCATTGAGATTCCACTTTATCCAGAAAGAATAGCTGCCATCAAGAAATCAACTGATAACAAATGTTGGCGAGGCTTCGGGAAAAAAGGAACACTGCCCCACTGTTGGTGGGAATGTAGACTGGTGCAACTATTATGGAAATCCATATGGAGAATTCTCAGAAAACTAGGATTAGAAGCCCCATTCAATCCAGCTATCCCCCTTCTGGGCATTTTCCCCAAAGAACTGAAAAGTTCATATCACAGTGATATATGTGCACCCATGTTCATAGCCTCACAATTTGTGATAGCTAAATCCTGGAAACAACCAAGATGCCCATCAACTGCAGAGTGGATGAAAAAGATGTGGCATTTTTATACAATGGAATATTATTCAACTATAAAACAGGATGATCTTGAGGCCTTCATAGGCAAATGGAGACAACTTGAGACTATCCTCATTAGTGAAATAAATAAGAATCATATTTATAAATATCATATTGTATCTCTAGTGTAAAAAGTAAATAAGAACTACAAGTGTAATAAAACCAAAATGTGTAATTGCTATTGTAAAAAAGAGGAAAAGAAAGTGCTCTAAGGGATATGACTGCATGTAAGTTTGAGTGTGTAAAATAGATGACCATATTGCTGAATCTTTGTTGGATCTTTGAGCAAAACTGTTTGTAGTCTGACTGTTTGAATATTTACTATGTACCCTTTAACTTTGTAACTTGAACAACTACATCCAAGATGACAATATGTAATTTACAAATTACTGATTTCTTAGTGGGGCTTTTTCTCATTC
>PVLA01003810.1:0-198228 GCA_004027455.1 Hydrochoerus hydrochaeris | reverse complement strand
CTCTGACCTTCCTATGACAGTCGGAGAAAAGCAACATTTGACTCCTGACACACAGGGATGCTTTAGTGTGCAGAAAGCAGGATGAAAGAGCAGGCGTGGGAGATATCTTTATGAGAGAGAAAGGAGAGAGGGAGAGAGAGAGAGAGAGAGAGAGAGAGAGAGAGAGAGAGAGAGAGAGAATATGAGAGAGAGACAGGGAAGTCTAGGCGGAGAGAGGGGAAGGTATTGGGTGACTCACATATGCCTGCGCTGGCTGGAGATGGGTGGCCGTGGAGTGGTCACTCTCAGGTGTTTCCAGTGGCTGAGGACTCCTTGCTCAGCTCCTGCGGCACCAGCTGACAGTCCCCTGTCTGTGTCTCTTTGTGACTAAGGACACAGTACTCCCAACCTATAAATAGATCCCGACTCCGTGATTGATATAACAGGCAGCTGACAAAAAAAAAAAAAAAAAAAATCCCACAACCATAACCAGGTCTTAAACAAAACAGCAGAGCGCTGTGGACTTTCAACCCCATGGAGCCCTATGCAGACTCCACAGTCACCGATGGCCACTGGGAAGGGGGAGCAACATAGATCATGGGGTGCGGGGGAGGGCCGGAACCAGGGGGAGTGTGAGACAATGACTCCTGTAGTGGCTCAGCGTCAGGTCACAGGAGAGCTGGTGAGTGCTGGCCTGCAGTGAGCAGAGTGAGGGGAGGAGCCAGGCAGGAGGTCCCAACTCAGGAAGGAAAGGGCCCCCTGGATCCCGGGACTGTAGCCCATCAGGACCAAGTCAAAATCCTGACTTGGGAGCACTCGTTAGCTCATGAGTTTTCCACAAAAGTTTCCACTCCTCCTGCCAAACCAGGAGGCAGGGAGGGAGCAGCGCTTTCCTGGCTTGGGAGCCAGGAAGCTTCTTGGGTGCCATGCAGAGGTTCCTGGAGTTTGGGGGGAAGGTGCAGGTGAGGGCCCTGGCAGAGGCTGCGGCTGGCCATGCCCATGAGGCAGGGTCTCCAGACAGGCCCAGTGGCCTTCCCAGCAAAGGACTACCTGCAAATGAAAGGCCTGAGAGTGTTGGTGTCTCTGCTTTTTTCACAAAGATTTCCTGGGAGACTAAGTTTTCTAAAAAGGTTTCTTCTTTTGGAAAATGAGCTCCACTTCTTGGGATACTGACTGGTCTCTAAGAAACATCAGCTGCTCCAGTTTCTGCACAGTTGGGGAAGCCAGCTCAGGTCAGGCCAGCCCAGCTCTGGGAGCTGAGCCAGGAGCCAAAGTTTCCAGAAGATGGGACAGCTTTGGAGAAAGGACAGCAGCATGGCTGTCAGTGATGAGCCAGGTGAGCACTGGTCGTGTCCGGAGACCCACTCATGTGATCCCATGGGCTACCTGCCTTGATTTTCTGGGTTACTTATACATGTTTACATAGGCAGGGTTTGCAATGAGATTTCATTTTAGGAAGAGTTGCTGGAAACGGTGGCGCATGCCTATAACCCAAGCACTTGGGAGGCTGAGGTAGAAGGATTTAGGGGGAGTTTGAGGCCAGTATGGGCTACACAGTGAGTTCAAAGCCAGCATAAACTATCTAGAAGACCATGTCTCAAAAAACAAAACAAAACAAAACAAAACAAAAACTAACCCCTGCTTTAAAAAAAAGGGAGCCATTGGAGGGACAGACACTTTATAATCCTTAGAATACCTGCAACTTCAGTTTGGAAGAAGGAAGCGAATTCTCTTCCTAATAGATCTAATCCTGTACCTGCAGGACTACAGGAGCTCTGTGAGTGGGTGCCCCCCAAGCTGGTGAAGTCAAAAGCCTGTTCCTACGTAGGACCTCAGATAGTCCCACAGAAACCTGTCACTGGAACAGGGGTTCCACCCAGGTAAAAACCACATATTGATCTTATTTGCCATGGTGTCCCTAGGGCTACTGTGATACTTAACACATAGTAAGACCTTCCTGACTGACAGCATGGATGGATGAAAGGGAATGAATGAGTGATTCCTAGTGATGACTCCTATTTGAGTCCCTCTTTTGTGCTGTCGTGTGAGGATGCCCTAGAAAGGTGGAGAGCTGGGGGCCGGACTCCACACAGGTCCTATTAAGCTCAAACTTTACCCACAGTTCTGTCTGAGAACCACCATGCTTCTGGGTTTTGTGCCACTATGACCAGTGGCCACCAAGCACTGCCCTCTAACCAAGCCTGGGCACACATGGAGTTGCCAGTGAGCATCAGAAAGGCAGATAGCTACGTAGAACCAGGCCTGCCTGGACCAGACTGTCGGGGGCACACCTGCCACCAGGCTCCTTTTGTGGGGAGAAGCTCTGCCTTGATAGGTTGAGAAGGTGTTTGCTTAGAAAACCCTGCGGACCTTGGCTCTGCTGGACTCTGAATCGGTCCGCAGTGTCAGTCTCAGTTCTCCCAAGGAAACCAGGCCTGGGCATCTGTATCAGTATTTACTAGAGAAACAGATAAAACACAGGACACACAAATGTATAAGAAATTACAAGATTGGCTTATGATGGTCAGACTGGTTAGACACAGTCGGATGAGGGAGTGTGCAGAGGGTGTCTGTACCCTGGAGGCTGAAGGGCCCAGCCCAAGGTCTGGAGCTGACTGCAGTGTCCCGGGCAAGTCCATATCAAGAGGCCGAAAGGTCTGCGATGGACCACTGAAGAATCTACAGCAGAAGGCTAAAGAGTCCCAGGCAGAAGCTGAACAGCCTGTGTCAGAAGCCAGAACATAACGTCCAAGCTGAAGGCGGCCACTGGAGCTCCTCCGAAGACCCAGCAATCAGTCCCTCCTCATTTGCCTTTTATTGTATGCAGGCTTCTCCCCTGGGACGGGTGTAGCACTCACACCGACTTTGTGTCCTCCTCTTGTGCAGGCTGAGGATGCTACAAAGTAAGGACCCTGACCCCCTGCTGAATCACTTAGTTAAACCCCTTACCTTCTCAAATTGACACAGCACCCTCCAGCAGTAAGGCCATGTCCTCTGCACCTCAGGATGCAGAGCTGCTGAGTCACTGAGTTAAGCTTCTAGACTTCTCAAGTTGACACAAAACATATCAACCATCACAGCCTCGCTCCCTCTAAGCCTCCCCACACAGGGTCTACCAGGGCCACTGACAACCACAGGGGTCTCCTGCATCACACAAGGCTCTGCAGAGGGGCTGGATGTCATCATGGGAGACCACAGTCCTTTGCTTCTGAGAGGTCCAGCAAGTCTCCCTTTCTTGGTGTAAAACCTTTGCAATTTCAAGGGTGAGAAATCTCCAGGCCACGCACAGTGATGCTCGAGCTGATGCCTCCGGAGCCTGCCTGACTTGGGCTGAACATTTCTTCCAGCAGCTATTGGGAAACTGGTGACAGCCCCTAATTCTCTGTGCTTCACTTTCCTCATCTGCGACAGCAAATTCTGTTTTCTTCCTTCTAAAGTCATGATGGGGATAAAAGGAGTCAGTCTGAGAGGATGCTCAGAACCATGCCTGGCACATGCAGTGTCCTTGTAAATGCTCCAGGTAGGCGGCTCATTCAGCCACCCGTGCAGCTCTCCCCCGGGTGCCCTGGTTCTTTTCTAACGGTCAGAGGCAGCACTGGCAGGCTGGCAACCTGGTGTAGAGCCCAGCCAGAGGTAAAAGTCAGAGGAGGACTTGAGTGGTGTCAGCAGGCGAGTCTAGGGTACCAGACTCGTTACACACTCACGCCTCCTTCCACTGCCCTATCCCTGTCCCCGGAAATGCTGTGCCTATTTTCAATGACCTGGGGGCTCAGGATAGCTGAGAATTCCACCTTGAGCCTCCTGTTCAGCAGTTCACCAGAATGTGGCTTTTGAAACAGGTAAACACCATGGCAACCTCAGTTACCTACCCTTGTTCCCCAAGACTTGAGGTCCCTCTCCTCCTTTGAGGGGATTCTGACTATTTAAGTTCTCCCTCCTGAATTTTATTTGTTTTTAGTATGCAGTGTATTTTGACTTGATGTAAAATCACCACTTGAAAGCACACAGTTGAGTAGTACGAGGTACACTTACATGGCTCATAAAGACTGCTGCCATGTATCTGGTTCCGGGATGCTATCGGCACCCCTAAAAAAGTCCCCAGACCCATTACCCAGTCACCTTCCAATTTCTCATGTGTTAGTCTGCAAGAGCCACCTTGACACAAAACCACAGACTGTGTGGCTGAAATAAGAGAAAGGCATTTTAGGGCCCCCAGCCGCTGATAACCGCTAATCTTGTTGTCTTGGTGGATTTGCCTCGTCTGGACATTTCATATAAACACAATCTAGAAGTCTGTGCTCCTCCTAGACTCTTTACCAGGTGTGTCTATGCTATGGAGACAAGGGGCTGGCTATCTTGTCACACTTTTTGTTTCCTGTGGTCTGCCTGGCTTCTGTACCCCTCTGCTTCCGTTCTTGCCCCTTCTGTCGAGGGTGAGCCTCTAGACCTACAGGTTCAATGACTTACTCAACAGCTGCTATGTGCTAGCTGCTTCCCAGGGGGCTCCTGTTCCATCCTCACCACACCATCACAGGAGGGGTGACGAGCCCCCTGTGTCAAGCTTGCAAGGGCTGCTTGATGAAGTACCCCAAACTGTGGGGCTTAGGAACATGTAGGAACATGTTGGCTCATGTTCTGAAAGCTAGAAGCCCAAGATCAAAGTGTCAGCAGGACTGAGTCCTCCTGAGGTCGTGAGGGACATCTGTTCCAGGCCCCTCCCAGCAGTGAATGGCTTGCTGGCCATCTTTGACATTTCTAGGCTTGTCGATGCTGTTTTGCGGCATGCTGTTCCTGGGTGTCTGTCTGTCTCCCTGTCTAAATTTCCCCCTTTTTATTAGGACACCAGTCATATGACTCCATCTTAACTTGATGGTCTGCAAAGACCCCTGCTTCCAAGTAAGGTCACATCCGCAAGTCCTAGAAAGAATTCAATCTTCAACTTCATTTTGTAGACACAATTCAAGGCGTACAGTATTCTTACTGAAGAAGCAGTAAAGTTCAGGAGGTCTTGCACCTGCTTTGAGCCAGAGATGAGCATAGAAAAGACCCAGGTGAAGGGACGTGGGCCCTTGACAGCTCCTCCATGCTGTAGAGACGCATGTCCCTCCACTGGCTCGGTGCCCACCAGACTCCATTTGGCTACAGCACACCAAGGTGACTTTACACTGTTTATAAGGGCCACCGAAGATACAGCAGTCCCCCACCCCGATGTCTTATCAATTCATTTACATTTCAGAGTTCCCTGACACCAACTGCCAACAGGGAGGGAGGGGCGACAGGACCTGCAGCCCTGGAAGAGCCTGCTTCACTTTATCGAGAAGAAAATCTATCTGCTTGAGGACAGACCTAAATACAACACTGTGGTGCCGTGAGACCATTAATCATCGCCATCGTGGGCATGCTGGCTTAGACACAAGGGCAAGGAGGCGCTGGGGACGCTGGAGGGCTCTTCCTGCCAGACGACATTCTGCAGGGATGGCGGGTGGGGGCAGCACAGCCCAGTCCTGGTGATGTCCCACAGGGAACAGGAGGCGAGTGGCAGGAGGAACCTGCCCAAGGGTGCCCCCGGTGAGGTACATGGTGCTTGCCCAGGAGCCCACTTGTCAGGGCCCTCAGCAGGCCCAGCTGCTGGACACAGGACTGCAAACCCCTCAGGATGCTATGTCCCTAGAGGTAGGGGAGATGCCAGACCAGAGATGCAGGGAAAGACCTAACCATGGCCATGCTAAGACATCAGTACCCTCAGGCCAAGAGCCCCTCTAATCCCGAGAGATTCACCCTGCTGCTCAGCCAGCAGAAACAGCAGTCCATAGAATGCTGTCCTTGCTGGGTGTGTTCCTGCCTCCCTGCCTCTCTGCTCTCTTACCTTTCCATTCATTCCTCACAGCCCCTGTTCAAGCATGACCTCCTACCTGTGTGCTCTCACCTACAGGGGTCCTCTCCTGACAGTGATGTCTCACCTGAGCCACCCACCATATTGCCTGGGCTGCGGTACTGACTTCCCACCTGTACTTGAGCCGTAATAATGCAAATGATGGTGCTCTTTCACTGAGCACCTTTGCGTGCCAAGCTCCCTGCGAGCACCTGATCCATATTGCTTTATTTAATCTTCTAAGGATGCTGATGAACAGGGATTGTCTTCTCCAGTTCATCATCTAGGGAACAGGCAGTCAAGTGACTTGCCCCAAGTCGCAGGGCGCACTTATAAAGCTTACAGGCTGGGGAGGAAAAGGACAAAGAGTTTATGAGTTTTAAATTGCACAGTCAGGATTTGAACCCACGTCTGACTTGAAGGCCAGTGCCCTCAGCCACCATTTAGTGGTCTCTGCGGTAGCCTTCACCATGCTCCATTGCGGGGCACATAGTGACACTGCCTCGTGGGATGGGGTTTGCACCAAGGGACAAACAAAGGCTTGTGCTGGCCAGGCGCACTGTGCTGTTCCAGAGCCCAGTGCTTCTCTGCTGCGGTTTGGCCTTTTTCTCTGGCTGAATTAGAGCGGAACCTTAGAGCCAGTGACATCTGAAAGATTCCCCAGGGTTGGGTAGAATCCACAGAGCAGTTGTCTGTGCTCCTTCCTTCTGGGCAGGATTTAAAGCAAGCAGTGAGAGGTGAGGGGCTGGGGAGGAAAAGGACAAATAGTTAGGAAGAGTCTCAGGCTGGACACGGTCAAGTTCCTACTGGTCAGGGACTGTGGCGTCACCCCCCAGGTCTTGCATTGTGTTTTCTTATCAGCTGAGGACAGAGATGCGTGACGCCAACCCTGCTCTGCCAAATGGGAAGATCCAGGCTACCTGTACGTTCTTGGGCAGTGGTGAACCCTCTGTTATCTAAAAAGTTTCAGAGTTATCACTCATGCGCTTTGCTCAAAATCAACAAAAACGACTGTGACCAATTTAAGCAGAAGTAAAATGTATTAAAATCGGTAATACACAAAAATGGAAGGAAAGACTCAGGGAAGCAGGGTGGCTCTGAGGGGTCTGAGAAGAACCTGGAGGGTAGATTCTGTGGGCCACAGACGCCAGGACGAATGAGTAACAGATAACTGCCCCACTCTGCTTCCGGCGGCCAAAGGCCCAAGGCCCAAGGCCCTAGGGGAGGCACAGAAGATCTCACCCTGGGTCCCATGCGCACCCTGGGTTGTGAGGAGGCCAGAGGGGGTGACAGCACACCAGGACTAAATACAATGGGAGAGAAGCAGTTTCCCAAAAGGAATTCAGATGCTGCTCCTACTCCAAAGTGAAACAGATGCTGGGAGTCAAATCTTAAAAATAAAGACTACCCAGAACTCGGTAATATGAACTTGACATATCAAAAAATAACCTCTAGGGGCTTGTGGGCCTTTTTTGGGGGGAAGAGAGATTATGAATGGCAGCCCTATCTCGGGTTAATTACCGCCCTTCCTCCTGCCCCCAGCCAAGAGCTCCATCTGGGCCCCGCTTCCAGCCGCTCTTCAGGACTGGGTGCTCCAAGTTGCCTGCCTTCCCTCTCTCCCTCCCTCCCTCCCGGTATCAGTCTCTCATGGCTCCTTCACTAGCTGCATGGAAACGTGGAAACGCTGTTAAGATCTCCCCCACCCCACAATCAAAGCAAAGCCACTTCCTGTGGGCCCTGCCTTCTCTTCTGTTTTCTTAGACTGTAAAATGTCACCCTCTGGACCTTGGCTCTTAAGACTTCTGCACATCAGCAAGCTGGTAACCAAGTAATTGCAGGAAGCTCCATGTGTTGAAAGCCAGACTCATCGTCCCTTCTGTGCACACCCTTCTGCCTGTATTCCCTCTTAACTAAGGGCCGGCTGTCACCTCCTCCCCGGCTGGCAGCCTCCAAGTCGCTCTGGACTCCTCCTTCTCCTTCCACATCTCATTAACCTCTAAATCTGATCACAAGGACATGGTCCAGACAGGATTGTTCCCTCAGTCCTCGCCCTTTCTCTCGCTATGTCATACTCTTATCACCCCTCACCTCGGCCATGGGAAAAGGCTCCTGTCCCTCACTCTTTTGAACCATTTCCACACAACTACCCGGGACATCGTATGTTTGTTTTGATGGTAATAAGAACATGTATTGTGACATCTTCTGTCTTAAGTGTTCAAGTGTGTGCAATTGAGTATCTGAAACTTTATACACATTGATAAACAGTTCCCCATTTCTGCCTCTCTCCAGCCCCTGGCAACTACCATTCTACTCGGTTCCTATGAGTTTGATTATTTTACATGCATCAGGTAAGCGGAATCATGCAGTATTCGCCCTTCCACATGTGGTTGGGGAATACTGTCACCGAGGTTTACCCATGTTGTAACATGGGGCAGGATTTTGTTCTTTTTTAAAGGTTAAATAACATCATATGTGCATGCCACATTTTCTTTATCTATTCGTCTCTTAAATTAAGCTATTACTATAGCTTGGCTGTCATAAATAATACAATAAACAGGACTGTTTCACACATGTGTGTTTCTTTAAAAGTAGATCACCAGATCATAGGTAACTATTTTTAACTTTTTGAGAAACTGCCATGCTGTCTCTCCCAATGGCTGAATCATCTTTTTAAAAATTTATTTTAAAGAGAATAAAACAGAGGAAAATAAAACAGAATAAAACCAACCAAGATAAAGTACTATAAGTGATACGGGACTTCAAACCTTATGGAAACAGCACAGTTATCATAACACCTCTTGTTGTCTTCAAAATAGCTGCAGATCAAACAGGACAGAATAGAACAGAAACAATAAAAACAAAACAATGAACACAATAAAGGACTTCAAAATAAACTAATAGTAAATCCAAAATGGCTACAGTAATATATTTTGCTATCTTTCAAATAGCTGCTCATGCCATCAGGTTTAACATGCTCAAACAAAACAAAAGAGAATAAAACCCAACCCAAGAAAACAATGAAAACGATATGGTTTCCAGGCAGGGACCACCTCCTGCTGAGGCCTGGTTCTCTCTCTGTGCAGTTGGAGAAAGGCACTGACTCAGGGAGAGGGGCTCGGGTGTGGCTGTGCCTACTCCGGCGGCGGCCCAAGCGTGGCACTGGTTTCCACCCGGGGGCACCTCCCTGTGGCTGAGTCATTTTACACATGTTCTTATCAACAACACACAAGGGTTCCAGTTTTTCCACATGCTCATCAACGTTTGTTATCCTTTGTTTCTATTATCGTTTGCTTGCTTTAGTAACAGTCATTCTAACAAATGTGAGGTGATATCTCATTGTGGTTTTGATTTGCTGTTCTTTAACAGTGATGTTAAGCATCTTTTCATATACTTGTTGGATATTTGTGTATCTTCTTTATAGAAATGTCTATTCAAGGCCTTTACTCTTTTGTTTTGTTTTCAGACAGGGTCTCCCTATGTAGTTCAGGCTGGCCTCAAACGTGTGGTGATTCTCCTGCCTCAGCCTCCTGAGTGTTGGTACTACAGGCATGTGGCACCGTGCCTGGTAACCTTCACTCATTTTAAAATCAGGTTGTTTTGCACAGAACTATAGCAATTCCTTGTATGTTTTGGACATTGGTACCTTATCAGATTTACGTTCTGCAAATGCTTTTAGTGCATAGGCTGTCTAATCATTAGGGGGAGGTGCTTTCTACATGTAAAACCATTTTACTCTGATGATTGTCTTTATTTTAATGTGGTTTCGTTGTCTAATTTTGCTTTCATTTTATTTATTTGTTGCTTGTATTCGGTGTCCTGCTGAAGACATATTGGCAAGCTTTCCCTATTTCTTCCACTTTTCCAGTTCCAGGTCATCATGTCTCCAGTTCATTTCTGGTTGACCTTTTTTTTTTTTGTACGTGGTCTTTTGTTTATTTTCCCAGCATTGTTTGTGTAGCAGGCTTCCCTTTCTCCATTGTGTAGTCATCGCTTCTGTGTCAAATGATGACCATGTGTGCAGGATTTTAGGTCTGAGCTCTCTGTTCTGCCCCATTAGTACACGTGCCGTCTATGTGCTAGGACCCTACAGCCTCCAGGGTTATAAACTGTAGAATTTTGTGAGCTCAGGAAGTGCAATGCTATCCGCTTTGTTCTTTGTGCCCAAGCTTGCCTTGTCTTCTTGGGGTCGTTTGTGGTTACACATGAATTTTAGGACCATTTTTTATATTTCTGTAGAAATGCTACTGGGATTTTTGATAGAGATTTCAATGAATCTATGAATTACTTGGCTATATGAACATTTCGATGATATTAAGTCTTCATTCATGAACACAGGATGTCACTTCATTTATTTGTGTCTTCTCTAATTTCTCTCAGTAGTGATTTTTTATTTTTAGTATATAACTTTTTTATGTCCTAGGCTAGGTTTGCTCTCTGTCTGTGTGTGTATGGGTGTGCAATTATGTGGGGTATGGTGTGGTGCTGGCAATTCAATCCACAGCCTTTGCACTGAGCTACATCCTCAGCTTTGCTTGTTTATTTATTTCTGTCTTTTTGAGACAAGGTTTCACTGTGCAGTTCAGGCTGGCCTTGAATTCACTCTGTAGCCCACAAAGTCACTTTGTGGCCTTTTACTCACAGCAATCCTCTTGCCTCAGCCTCCCAAGTGCTAGGGTTACAGGCATGTGCCACCATGCCTGGCAAATCTTCAGCTTGAAAAAAAAATGTTTTTTAAAAAATTTTGACACAGGGTCTTAGTAAGTTGTTAAATTATCCAGGCTGGGCTCCAACTTGTGACCCTGTTGCCTCAGCCTGACAGAGTACTGGGATTACACGGGTGTGCCATGATGCCTAGGTGAGTTTATTCATAAGTATTTTATTATTTTTGACTCAAAAAAGGGGTGGCTTTCTTAATATCCTTTTCAGACAGTTTGTAACTAGTGTATAGAAATGCAAATTGATTTTTTAATGCTGATTTTACATCCTACTGCTTTACTGCATTCGCTCTTACTAATCATGGAGGGAGAGAGGTGCTTTCTACACGTAAGACTGTATCATTTACAAGCAGAGATATTTTTGCTCGCTTTCTGATTTTAATACTTTTATTTCTTTTACTTGACAACTACTCTGGCTTGGATTTCCAGTACCATGTTGGGTAGAAGTACACGTGTGGAAATCCTTGCCTTGTTCAGAACTTCAAGGGAAGATGTTCAGTCTTTCACCACTGACTATCATGTTAACTGTGAGCTATGGAATTGATTGAACTAATTTTTCCATTTAAAACTCTCCAGTGGTTCCCCACATTCCATGGGATAAAATATAAGTGCTTTGCCTGGTTCTATCTAAGCTCTGTGTAGCAATCTGGGGCTACTTATATCCCTGGCTACAGTTCTCCCCACACCCTGCCGTGTGAAACTTCATCCGCCACCACACTGCAGCCTCTTTCATACCTCTTGCTGAGTCACACTGTCTTCCTTCAAAACTCAATACAAACCACGACCAAGTGGGGGATTCATCCAGGCATGCAGGGATGGTTCAACATACGCAAATCAATAAATGTAATCCACCATATCAATAGAGCCAAAAATAAGAATCACATGATAATTTCTATAGATGCAGAAAAAGCTTTTGATAAGGTTCGACACTTATTCATGATAAGAACCTTACAGAGAATTGGAATAGGTGGTCTTTACCTCAATTTGGTAAAAGCCATCTATGACAAACCAACAGCCAGCATCATATTAAATGGCCAGAAACTGAAAGCCTTTACCCTAAAATCAGGAACAAGACAAGGATGTCCATTATCACCACTCCTATTCAATATAGTGCTGGAAATACTAGCCAGAGCAATTAGACAAAAAAGAGAAATAAAAGGAATAAGGTTAGGAAAAGAAGAAGTTAAACTATCATTATTTGCAGATGACATGATATTCTACATAGAAGACCCCCAAAACTCCATTGAAAGACTCCTAGATATAATAAATAAATTCAGTAATGTAGCTAGATACAAAGTCGACATTCAAAAATCAATAGCATTTTTATACACTAACAACAAAACCACTGAGAGAGAAATGAGAGGCCACACCCTTTACAATAGCATCCAACAAAATGAAATACTTAGGAATCAATCTAACATAAGACATAAAAGATATATTCAGCAAAAATTATAATGCCCTGAAAAAAGAAATCAAAGAGAACCTCAGAAAATGGAAAAACTTCCCTTGTTCATGGATAGGAAGAACAAATATTGTGAAAGTGGTCATTGTCCCAAAACTGTTACACAGATTTAATGCAATTCCAATCAAAATACCACTAGCATACCTCACAGATATAGAGAAATCACTCCTAAAATTCATCTGGAACCAGAAGAGACCTAGAATAGCAAAGGCAATTCTAAGCAACAAAGGCAAGGCAGGAGGCATCACAATCCCTGACTTGAAGTTACACTACAAAGCTACTGTAATAAAATCAGCATGGTGCTGGAATAAAAAAAGACTTGAAGATCAATGCAATAAATTTTAAGATACAACTACAACTGCAAACACACTCAGCCACCTTATCTTTGATAAAGGGGCCAAACACATCCACTGGAAGAACGATAGTCTCTTTAATAAATGATGCTGGAAAAATTGGCTCTCCACATGCCAAAAACTAAAACTAGACCCATGCCTATCACCATGTACTAAACTAAAATCTAAATGGATCAAAGATCTAAATATTAAAACAGAAACACTAAATCTGCTAGAAGACAAAGTAAGTAGAAATCTTGAAGACATAGGGATAGGTAGAGAATTCATGAACAAAAATCAAACCATGTGGGAAACACTTTCCAGAATCAATAACTGGGATCACATCTTACTATAGGGTTTTTGCATGTAGAAAGAAATCTCCAGCATAGTGAAAAGAAAACCCACAAATTGGGAAAAAATCTTAGTCCACTGTCCCTCAGACAAAGGGCTTCTGTCCAGAACATATCAAGAATTTAAAAAAAATCAGATCCCCGAAATTCAGAGACCCAATCCAAAAATGGGCAGCTAAGATGAATACACAGTTTTCAGATGAAGAAATACAAAAGGCAAATAAGTACATGAAAAAAATGTTCATCATCACTGGTCATTAGAGAAATGCAAATTAAAACCATATTGAGATTTCATCTCACTCCAGAAAGAATGGCCAAGATCAAGAAAACTACCAACAACAAATGCTGGAGAGGCTGTGGGGAAAAAGGAACTCTTCTGTACTGTTGGTGGGAGTGTAGACTGGTGCAACCACTGTGGAGGTCAGTCTGGAGATTCCTCAAAAACCTGAGATTGGAGGTCCCATATGACCCAGCTATTCCACTTCTAGACATATTCTCAGAAGAACTGAAAACATCATACCACAGTGATATATGTGCATCCATGTTTATAGTAGCACAATTGGTAACGACCAGATCTTGGAAACAACCTAAATGCCCATCAACTGCGGAATGGATAAAAAAATTGTGGTATTCTTATACAATGGAGTACTACTCAGCTATAAAGAATGATCACATCAAGATATTTATAAATAAATGGATGCAACTTGAGACCATACTCATAAGTGAAATAAATCAAACTCACATGAGTAAATACCATATTGTCTCCCTAGTGTAAGAAAAGATAAGAATACATAAAGATACAAAATCCTCAATAAATACAGTGAAAGGATAAGAATCTGCTCAAAAGGAAAAAAAATCTCAGGAAAAAGGAGGAAAAAGAAAAAGGAAGGGAAAAGAAAAAATATCTAAAATTGTATAATCATACTTAGGATAGCTTGGATGACTGTGCTACAAATTCCGTAAGTTCTTGGAACAAAACAGCTAACATCCTTAGGACTGGAACAATTTTGCATGTTAGTGTCTGGTGATCTGAGAAACTCTTGAAGAACATTATGTAAAATAACAAGTTATGCTTCTACCACCTTATTTTGAAGGCCTATATTATTATTTGGGGCTCTTTGCTATTGTTATTTATTTGTCTTTTTTTTTCGTATTTTTCTAGTAATTTGTTTTGTTTTTCCCTCTAATACAGAAAAGATAGGTATACATGTTAAGGCTTATACATGCATAGAACTTCTCCTAAACAGTTTATGAGAATGGATTATATTATGTGTGATGAAATGAACAGCTACTTTGAAGAAAAAGACACACTATGGTATCCATTGTGGATACCGTATGGTCATGCTGTGAAATCCAGTAATGCTATTATTGTTTGTTCAGAGTGGTTTTAGTCTGTTTTGTATTGTTTAATTTCAACATACATGAAGGTATGGACAGCCAATTTGAACAAAAACAAGAGACATTACAGCAGCCATTGTTGATTTCCTATTGTCTGGTTTTACCTTCATCACTCTGTCCTGATCAGTTTAATACTGTTTTGTTTTGTATGAATTCATTGTGTATGAAGATGTGGACAGCTATTTGGAAGAAAACAAGAGACATTAGCCGTGGTAGATCTCCTACTATCTTGCTTTGAAATCTGTGTCACATTGTTTTCTTCTGTCTTGCTTTGTTTAGTTTTACTCTCTTTAAAATAAAAATTAAAAAAAAATAGAATGGACCAGGGATATAGTTCAGTGCATGCGCCCTGAATTCAATCCTCTGTGGCACCAAAAAAGAAAAGCTACTCAAAACAAAATAACGCCATGACCCACACAGCCAGCGGGACCCTGGGGGGCAGTACAGGGGTGAGGGAAACTAAGAAAAAACAAGGCACATAGAAAAAAATCTAAGGCTGGGTGGGACCTGAGCTAAAAACAAAACAAAACAAAATGCAACACAAAGGGCAGCTCCTTTAGAAGCCTGTCCTGTCTCAGCCTCCCCTCTCTGTCCTCTCACCGGATCGGATGGCACATTCTACTGCAGCATTCGTTATGCGGTATTACACGTATTGGTTGACATGTGGATCTCCACCCATGCAGGGTGAAGACATGCTTTTTTAAAATGTTTATATGATCTTCTGTCTTATTACCAACCAGAGTCTATCTGCCATCTACTAGGTGAATTATAGACATTTGTTGAATGAATACATGAAAGCTAACAAATTATGAAGTGTAGACTAACAGAATGAAGAATGAGGTAAGAGATGAACATAGGATGAGTGAAAAACCACCTGGTTGAGAAGGTTATGCAGTGAACCTCTCCAGAAGACTCGCTTCACACGGCCACCAGCCCAGCTGAATGTCCTAGCATCATGGCGGTCACAGCCTGGGCAGGTGGATGTAGCAGTCCCAGAAGAACTAACTTAGAAAAGCACAGATGAGGACTGCGGAAAAGGGAATCAGGCGAGTTTGGCAGAGGCTGTTGGTGGTTCACACTGCGGTATTCTCTCAGCGTCTCCTGGCTGGACCCATCCCGTGGCAGAGACCAAACGCCCGCCTGTTTCCCAGCTTCTCTCACAGTTAGAGGACGCCATACATGCCAGTCACACCATGGGACTTACAGGGAGTCTGCAGAAGGTGGCTGGAATAAGGACAGAACAGGCTCTATGTGTGCTGGAGACACACAGAACCAAGAGACCAACCCTGGAAACACCTACTTCTAGTCATAAGATTCTTATTTATTTATTTATTTATTTATTTATTTATTTATTTATTTTTGTACTGGGGTACAAACCTAGGGGTGCTTTGCCCCTGAACTACATCCCCACCCCTTTTCTTTTTGAGACAAGATCTCACACTACGTTGTCCAGGTGGTACTCTAACTTGTGACCCTCCCGCCTCAGACTAGGATGCTTGGGTTCCAGCTGTGAAACACCACTCCTGCCCGGAGGATGCCAGTTCTTACTGTGTGAGTCACTATTCCACCCTCGTGCATTGTAAGTGATGTCCTGGGGACCGAGTAAATGCTCCAGGGGACAATGCAAGCTGGAAGTCAGGCGAGTAATGTAAACCAGATGTAAAATTAGTAGAAACGCTGGGGATATTGTAAAGCGCCGCAGAGCCTGCCTGGCAAGCGGGAGGTTGTGAGTTTGATTCCTGGTACAAAAAAATCAATCAATCAATAAAGATTAAAATAAAAATTAAAATATTAGTAGAAAAGCCCTGAGACCACACAGGTTAAGAACCCTTAAAATGCAAACGAACACTGAAGGACTGACTTGTATCGTGTGGATTTCATTTCAGATTTTCAGTGATTCCATTTCTAGCAGACTCGGGAATGATAAACTGGCACATCTCTCCTATCCCGAAGCCCCACCTCTCTGGGCTAGAAGGAAGCCCGCCTAGCTTTAACACTTTACAGAAAAGACTTCTGCTAGGTAAGTGACAGCAGCCCCCAGCAGATGGGACCAGGGTGAGGAATGAACAGAGGAAAAAGTGGTAGCAGGGATGGCCATGCTCGGGGCAAGGCAGGCACTGTTCTAAGCTCCTGCCAGGCTTCTGCCAGCACCCCCACTTTACAGGGGAGGAAACTGAGGCACCAGGAGGCCTTACCACAACCCCACCTTGACAGAGCAAGGGGGTGTGAACCACGACCACCGCTTCCAGACCCTGCCCCACCCCGCTCAGCAAGGGTGACTCTTTGCTGCCAAGAGAAGAAAGTGCTTTCTTGTTCGGACCCAGCCCTGGCAGGGAGAGCCTGGAGCCTGTGAAACTTTCCTAACCAGGCTTCCCTTCCTCACCGCCTCACTGGGTGGGGTGGGGTTGGCACCACCCCTGGAGGAGCACACAAGCCTCCTCCATGAGAAAGCCGGACCCCAGGATCTGCCCCCTGGACCGCTTGCTCTCTGCCCACTTAGAGGTAATTACACCACCGCACAGCCAGCCCGCACGTCATGCGAAATGACCCCAACTAAAGTGAAACCTCACTAATTCAGACAAATGTGAAAGGGGTGCAGGAAACCAGGAGGAACTGTGGCTTTCCTCGTAAAAGAAACACATTTTTCACATTTCTAGTACTTACAGTAAATCACACTAACCATTAATAGCAGCCAAGTGGAGTTCTTGCTGAGTTTGTGTGAATGACTAAATAAAACTAATTTAATTAGCATATCCTTTGTATACAAATATCTTCTATTAATACTCTTTGAAAGCTTGTTGTTTGAAGGTTAAACATTCATTCCTACATGTGACAGACATCCCAGGAATCATGGGCCGAGAGTCTGCTATGCGGTACTGTGTGTTCTATGCACCCTGAAGATTCTGCGTGCTGAGAAGATGCAAATAAACTCGAGTTGGACGAGTGGGCACCTGTCATGAATACGTCCTGAGCAACTGACTGGGAGGAAGCTACACTAGGGAGACCTTTGAGGCAGGTTTTAAAGGATGAATAAGAGTCTGCCAGGAAGCCACAAGGAGAAAGTCAAGGGAGGCAGAAGACAAGGACCAAGAGTCACTGGGGGACCAATGACAATGCCTGGCACAAGCCATGCCCCATGTGTTATGGTTGTAAATCACTGGATTAAAACCTCTTAATTAGATGATTTAGTGCAGAAATCATATTAAACACAGGAAATTTTAATATAAAAAATGGAAAAGGTAATGAATACTCACCACAAAAATGAACAAATGTTAGCCTTAGGTCTTAGGTACCAATTTTTCTTTTTTTTTTTTTTAAAGAATACAACTTTCCATCATGAAACTACTGGCCCTGCTTACGTGGTGTTCTGTCACCTGTTTGACCGCTGGGTCCCTGGTCCTCTCCAGAGCCCAGCCCTCTCCTCTTCACCTCTGCTGGCACCCTTGCAGCATCTCCCAGTGTTCAAGGTCACCATGCTGGTTTGTGTCCCACTGTAAGAGGCACCTGCGGCGATGTCTTACTCACCTGCCTGGCTTGAGTTAGGTACTCACTGAGGATCCGTAGAAGAAAAGAAGTAAAGCAGAGAGGGAAGAAGGGACAGTTACAGCTTAGTGTGAACTTGAGATCCCAGCTGAAGGGGCCTCTGCCCAAGGGGGATCCAGTTGGATTCCACGGGCACCTCAACACCCCACACGCACGTCTGAAGGCCTGAAGGTTCCCACCCTGAGGAGTGACAGAGGCTCCTGGGCGCTCTGCCCCCAGCCAGCTCAGAATGGAGATGTCGAGTGACTTTGGTGGATTTAAGACATACAATTTGGGCTCCCATGGCTGGAGACAAATGGTAAAGCCCCTGCCAGCCAACATGGAGCACAGGTGGCCAGGTTTTAGCAGGTGTGGTGTGGGGCTGGGGCTGCGCCTTGTAACCAAGGAGACCCAGCAAGGTGAAAATGTTTCACCGAATAAAGCAACTGACATTCAGGAAAGGTGACAAGTTACACATTAAACCTTGGAATGGGAAAAGGCAGCACCTTGCCTCAGCATGTCCCTAAAGTCCTGCCTCTGTGCTGGGTAGGTAGAAGAGTCTGTCCTTTCTAGGCAGTCACATGTCCTTGCCTTAAACTTCCAGGAAGAGGCTTTGGAAGAACAGAAGCTATTCCTGCTCCAGGATCCTGAGTACCCTTCTTTCCTCTACCACCCCACTGAGCAAATGTTTTCTTTCTTTTTTTTTCCTCCCCACCTCTGGGATCGAACTCACGACCTCACAGTTACCAAGGTGGCCCTTAGTCAGCTAAGCTAAACCTCCGAGCATGCAAATGTTTTCTGAGCACCTGCTATAAGCCATGAGTTGGGTCAAGGACAAACTGCTATCATTGTTCTTAAGAAGGTAAACATAGACAAAACGTGATACACCACACTAAATACCGAGGCATAGGGGAGGATCCGGTGTTTTGAGACATCAGAAGACTGTAACTGCTGGGTTTATGAAAGGGTGGGCTATTTGAGTGGGGCTTTGAAAGCTGAAGAAGAGCTTGACCAGCATGGAGGTGGATGAGAAACATTTTCCATGTAGATAAACAAAAAGCGTAAGAGACTTGAGACATCCAGAGAGGAAAGTTGAGGGTAGTGAGAGGGAAATGGCAGGAACTGGTCCCCATGACTAAAATCTTCAGCCTGGCCTGGCCCTTGCCTGGGGCAGTCTCCTGACAGCCACTGATAGCCTGTGTGCAGTTCACCCTGAGATACTTTGGCATGCGATGCGGTACCATGAGTGCCACTTCAGTTAAGCTCCACTGTGGGACTCACAACCCAAGGATTGCAGTCAAGAATTCCCAGCTCATGGGGAGGCATGACAACGTCAGGCGTGCATAGTTGGAGCGTTTCCCACCCCGGGCTAGTGGCTTCATCAGAGTCAGGAGCAGATCAGTACTGGGAAGCAGTGGCCTGTGAATCTTAGGCTGATATTGTACATGAGGGTAACAGTTCAGTGGGGTCTGAAGCCTGGCCATCACGGTGAGACTTGAAGCCAACATTTTTAATGGCCAAACAGTGTGAACTCTTGGAATTCTGTTTGCCACAGGGGTACTAAGAATCCTGACCATGGAATCTGAGTGTTTGCCTAGTGATTCCCTGCAAGCAAGATTCCCTCAGACACCCCTGAAAACACAGAGACCTGGGACCTCTTTGAGCCCACAGGACAGGTTGTATCAAGTGATTCTGATGCTTGTTCCTAGTAGAACTAAATTCATGAGTCTCTGTGAGAAGAAACTTGGTATGCAACATGCTCACAACACTGTTAAAGGACTTTGGGGGAATTATCTATCCTTCACTCTCTTCAAAAGGCTTAGCTGTGGGATTTGGGGGCTGGGACCTTAGTGGGTGATGACAGCATCATGACATTTCCAGTTACGTCCAAAGTTGAGGTTCTACTATCCCCATTCCTGCCTCCTGAACACCCTTCCCCACTTAGTGAATGGTTTTCTTGGTCTTCCATTTGCTCAGCAGATTTTGGTTTTGACCCCAGGAGTATCTTAGACTCCTTCTCTCTTTCCATATCTGATTCTCCTGCCTCACTCTTCGCTTGTGCTCCTTTATGCCTTGATCCTAGACGTTTTCCCTCCAGATCACCACCTTCCAATAAATCCTCTTGCTTCTGCCACTGGCCTTCTTTTATCTATTCACCATGTGGTGACTGAATGTGAAAGCTAAAGTCTTTACCTCGAAGGTCTCCCCTTAATGGCCCGCATTTCTTTTTTTTTTTTTTTGCACTTTTCAAAATTTTATTTTTAAGAGGATAAAACCAAGGAAAATAAAACCAATCAAGATAAACTAGTATAAGTGACACAAGAGTTCAAAACCTTACAAAATCAGCAATAGTTACCATAATGCCTCTTACTGTCTTCAAAATAGCTGCAGATACCTTCAGACCTAGTAAAAATCAAACAGAATAAAACAGAATAGAAATAAAAACAAAACAATGAATGTGATAAAGGACTTCAAAACAAGCCACTGGTACATTCAAAATGGTTACCATAATATATCTTGCTATCTTTCAAATAGCTGCTCATGCCATCAGATTTAACATCATCAAACAAAACAAAGAAAATAAAACCCAACCCAAGAAAACAATGAAAATGATATGGTTTCCAGGCAGGGATCACCTCCTTGTGAGGCCTGGTTCTCTCCCTCCATAGTCCACAAAAGGCACCGACTCAGGGAGAGAGGCTTGGGAGTGGCTGTGCCCACCCGGGCAGGCGCCCACCTCCTTATGAGGCCTGGTTCTCTCCCTGCTGCAGTCTGTGGATGGCCAATGGCCCACATTTCTTCCCTGACCTCCTCTCCCGCTCTCTCTCCTCACTCACCCTGTCCCGCCCTACCAACCTCCTGTTCTTCCAACATTCCAGCCGTGTGCCTGCCTTATAGCTTCTGCCTCCACTGTTCCTTCTCCTAAAACGCTCTTCCCCACGTACCTGTGTGAGTCTCTTCACCTCCTGCAGGTCTTTGGGCAATACATGTCAGCTTCCCAGGAAGGCTTTCCCTGGCTTTTCTCAGTAAAAGCATGCTCACCCCTTGCAACATTTGCTATTCCCTTTCTTGATTTATTTTCCCTAATATTTTTCACTCTTTGACACACTGTATATTTTGGTTAATTGTTTTGCTAATTATCTGTCTCTTCCACTAAAATCGAAATACCACATGCATGGCAACTTTTGCTCTTTGCTTACTGCCATATCCGCAGCATTTGAGTAGTGCCTGGAACGTGGAAAGCATTCAGTAAAAAGGGTTCTGAAAATGTATCAATTCTAGTCCTGGATCAGGGTCTAAGTGACAATTCTAGAGGTAATAAAAATATTATCCTTATTCTGCTTCTCATATGATAGAGTGGCTTGTATGGGACCGTTGCTCCCACCAAGAATGAAGGGGAAAGCTGGGTAAATCCGCAGCTGTTGCAGGGCTTTGGAGATTGTCCCAGACAGCTACACACTGAAGACGCAGCTTTGAGAATATCCCTCACTCCCTGTCAGAACCGTTAGAGGATTCTATTAAGAGGAAGGAAGATCTTTTGTGTTGTCTTTAGCCACTGAATGTGTGGTCGTTTGTTACAGCATTAAGAAAATAATCAAGCCATGGGCTGGAAGAAAATGTTGTCTTGCCCTCCTCCTCCCTGTGAGTGTGTGACTGTGTCCACACACACACACTCACACACATACACACACTCACACGATTTGTACCACGAATGCATAAAGAAATCTCACAGCTCAATAAGACAAACAACCCAATTAAAGTGTGCAAAAGATTTGAACAGACAAAATAAGATATACAAATGGCTCATAAACACACAGAAGAAGTGCAATATCATTAACGATTAGAAAAAAATCTAATTAAAGTCACAACAAGATACCACCACTTGCTCATCAGAATGGCCAACACTGAAAAGGTTGCTAATACCAAATATTGATGAGACTATAAACCTATTGGAATTTGCATACATTGCTGGTGGGAAGACAAAACAGCCTATCACTCTGGAAGACTGTTCACTGGTTTCTTGAAAAGTTAAACTTACATTCACTATATAACCCAACAATTCTACTTTTGCTCACACAGATAAAAGAAAATATACACCGATGCAAAGCTTTGTGTGTAAATATTTATTGCAATTTTACTTGCAATAGCTAAAAACTAGAAACAACTCAAAATGTCCATCACGGATGAACAGAAAAGTTAGGGCGTAACGATAGAGTGGAATTCCCCCCAGCAGGACAAAATACTGCACTGCAGATACACATGGTGCAAGAAAACATTCAAACATTACACCAAGTCCAACATAGAAAAACACTGTCATGGTTTATGATTTCATTTATCTAACATTCTAGGAAAGGTAAAAGTAATCTAGAACATCACAAAGTAGATCAGTGGTGGTCTGGGCCAGGAACAGGAAGGCAATAGAGTAGGAAGGAATTTTGGGGGGCTAATGGAAATACTCCATTCTTTTTCTTTTTCTTCTTCCTCTTCCTCTTCTTTTCCTTCTTCTTTTTCTTCCTCCACCTTATATATCTCTTCCTTCTCCTCTCTCTCCCTCCTCTTTTTTCTCTTTCCTCTTTCTCTTCCTTTACACTGAAGATTGAACTCAGAGCCTTTGTACTAAGTTACACCCCCAGCACTTTAAAATTTGTTTTTTAAATTTTGAGACAAGGTCTTGATGAGTCACTAAGTTGTATGTATAGGTTGGGTTTGAACTCATGATCCTCCTGCCTCTGCCTCCCAGAGTAGTGGGATTACAGGCATGTGCCACCTTGCCTGGCTATGAGCAGTGATGGTTAGCAGTTAGCAAATCTTTTCCTACCAAAAGGTAGATGGTAAATATCTCCAGCTTTGAGGACCATGTGGTGTCTGTTGAGGCTCCTCTCCTTTACTGTAAAAGCATGAAAGCAGCAACCATAAACAATTTGCAAACAAATAGATGTGGCTGGATTTGGCTCAAGGGTCATTGTTTGCTGATTTTCTGGTCTAGAGCCATCAACTGTCCTTCAAGGTAGGTGCATTTATCTATATGTAGCTTGTACCTTACGAAGTTAATAATGCAATCAAAAATAATACATAGCTATTTTTAAAGTTAGCTTTTTGGAAACTTACATACATAAAATATACAAATCATATGAAGATATCTCAACAAATCTTAATTTCCATCATTTGGTAGGTGTGGAATAAATGTCATAGTGATTAATTTCTATTTCCTAGATGACAACTAGTACATTTGCATCTTATATGTGTATATGAAGTAGCCATTTAAATTTCTTGTCCGCTTTAAAATTTGAATGATCTAGGGGCTGGGGATTTAGCTCAGTGGCATAAGTGCCTGCATGCAAACACAAGGTCATGGGTTCGATCCCTGGTACCTAAAATAAAATAAAATTTGAATGATCACATTTTTCTAATTTCTTGGGATATTCTAGATTCATCTCTGTTATGGATACTACAAATATATTCTTCTAATCTAAGCTACCTTTTCCCTCTCTGTGGTGTCTTTTGCTGACCAAAGCTTTTCATATTAATATCCATTTATCAATATTTTCCCTAAAATTTTTTTAATCTAATGATTAGTGACATTGAATATCTTTTCATGGGTTTGCTGGCCGCTTGTATATCTTCTTTGAAGAAATGTCTCCTCAAGCCTTTGCTCATTTTTTCATTGGATCATTTATTTTTTGTTAATTTTGAAGAGCTCTGCATGTATTCTGGATATTAATCTTTCATCAGGTATATACTTCACTTGGATTATCAATTTGGGCTTTTTTTCAAAGTAAGATTCTGTTTACTAAGGATATTTATTATCTGTGATCATTATTTTCTATTTTTATTTTTTGTAGGTTTTTTTTTTTTTGTACTGGGGATTGAACTCACAACCTCATGCTTGCCAGACAGGTGCTTAAGCCACTGAGCCAAACCCCTGGCCCCCATGATCATCTTTTTTTTTTTTTTTTTTTCGCGGTACCGGGGATCGAACTCACGACCTTGCACTTGCCAGGCAGATGTTTATGCCACTGAGCTAAATCCCTGGCCCAAACACTCCTTTTTTTTAAAAATTGGTACCAGGGATCAAACTCATGACCACGCGCTTGCAAGGCAGGCGCTTATGCTGCTGAGCTAAATCCCCAGCCCCCCATGATCATCTTTAAAATGGTGATAAAAAGAAAAAACAGCAATGATTTATTGGACCTGGGCATTGTACAGGCACTATTTCACTTAATCTCAGCTACTCTGTGAGATAGGGATTATTAAGTCCATGCTTAAAATTCACAGGTGAAAACTCTCAACTTACCTGAAGTTACAAAGTTAGCAAGTGGTGGAGCTGGGACTTGAACCTAGGGCTTTTCCTGCCTCTGTAATCCCTCTATAATCCCTTTTCTTCTAAAACGCCATGGCTACTTAACAGTATGTCCCTCTCTCCCTGCCCCGTCCTGTCCTGACCTCACCTTCCACCTGTGTGACTCCTGTATTAACATCTACTCAGTACCTAGGTGTGCGCTTGGCATCTGACTGAGTGGTTTATACACAGTATCTCATCTGTTGCTTTAGGGAGATGCAGCCAGATCTCTCTGTGTACACTCACATACAAGTGCACCCACGACGCTTTCTCCCAGAAGTGTGGCAACTGGGGTCAGCTGGTGACTCTGGTGACTCTGCCCCGAGGACAAGTGAGGGGACCTCCAGGAACGCCCACCGCCTCATAGCTCACTCTGGAGGGATTCTTGCTAACTCAGCTTTCCTACATAGCTGCCTGGTGTAAAGAGAGGCAGAGGCCCAGGCAGGCGTGCACGCTCTGTTTCTTTCCTCTGTTGAGTGACAAAGAAGCAAATTTGCATGGGAAGCTGCCCAGACAAACTGCGAGGACTATCTTCTGTGTGGGAAAGCGGCCTGCTGTTTGACAAACACCTTTATTGCAACAGAGTGAATACTTTCGATTGCCTTTTCTTTCTCCATCCTAGAAAAATAGTTTGTGGGTTTACAAGTTAAAACAATGAAAGAAAGTTCATACTACAAAGGGAGATACCTGGTTATAAAGAAAATACATGAAAACAAACTCTTGTATTGTAGCAAAAAGGTGATAGGTTTGGTGAGAATTTTATCTTTTCCTTTTCTGTTCAGGATAACAAGTAAAGGTGAGACCAGTTACCCATGGTTACAATTTGCATCAGGTTGAAATAACAAATATATTTTTACTCTAGTAACATAAAATAAAAGAAACAGCACCATTCCCTTATAAAATAGCAAAAGACCATATATGATGTACTTCAAATGTATTTGGATGCGATCATGAATTTAAGTTTACACAAATGCAGCCTGAATTTGTGCTTGTTTCTTCACTTTATAGATAAATGCTTTCATGTACCTTAGAAAACCTTGGCTGGAATTAGGAAGGAAAAGGATTCAAAGTCCCCATGATCAGGAAAACCTGATCCTGTACCTATACATGTTTAAAGGGCTACAATTTACAGGGTCACATTCTTCTCAATTTTATTTTTAGGTAACCCACTTGGTCCACCAATTTGCTCCTCTGTGGGGAGGTTTCTCCGGCTCACACAACACCTGCTCCAGGGAAGAAGGTTCTCCGGGACACTCGTTCATCTTACCTCTGGTGCCTTCCCTGTGCCCTCCCTCAGCATCCTGTGCCCGGACCCTCAGGCCTGATCTGCTTCCAAAGGTCTGTGATGCAGAGCAGCAGCACTTCATTCTGATCTCCGTCTGGCAGGAGTGGCACATGTGGCGATCTCTGTCCTTTTTAGGTTGAGAGGGAGCCTGGATGTCCCCAGGTTGAGACAGTGTCTTGGGTACACTATCAATCTTTCTTTCTGCTGGGCAAAGGATGGCCAGATACCCTGGTCCTTCTGGGGGGTGTCTGGGACCAGCATTAAAACTGGGAAGACATTTAGAGGCAGGATGGATGAGAGCCATAAAGAACTGTTAAGGCTTCACTGTCACTCAGCAATTGTTCTTGGGATACTCATTAGCAAGAGCCTGCCACAATTCTAAGTGCAAGAGACATAAGTGTGCAAAGATGCAGTCCTTGGGGTCAAGAAACGCACGGCCTACCAGGGTTGCAAAGGGCTACTTTAACAGAAGGATGAGCCCTGCAAGAAAGGACTTTGAGGGTGGCAAACACACACACCACCCAAGAAAAGAACTCACCAGAAGGGACATTCACTGTGGAGAGAAATGGAGCACACTACAGTTTAATTCTGCTTTCAAGAATAGGGAAGAGAAAAATGGACCAACCAGGGGAAAGGAGAGCTGAGGACCAGGGTGCACATGCCAGCTGATTCACCTGCCTGCTCTCTGGCAAGTCCAAAATGTAAAGAAATGGATAAATTCCAGGAGGGTACAATGAAGTTGACTCGGAGGTGTGGTGCATGGAAGCGGGGGGGGGGGGCTCATCTTTCTTTGTGGGGTGTCTGCAATTAGATGGATGCCCATCAGCTTGACATGGTTCCAGTTCAGTTTATGACAATAGACAAGAAATCAGATGATGGCCTCAAGGTCACTACCAGAACTCACAGCCTCAGACCTCAGGCAAAATGGCACTTTGTGATACAGTTAAGGTCCCTGTGTGATATCTACTGAAGAATACACCTTGGGAACTTCAGGGAGGAGTTAGGACACTTGGGCAAAGGAAAAAGAAAGAAGAGACTGTGTATCAGGGGTGTGCGTTATCTGTAAGCTGATTAAAGGCAGGTGGAGCTGGTGTCAGGCAGACCTTTGTTCCAAACTGAGATTTGTAACTTCTTACTTGCTGTGTGACATGGGTGAATTATTAAACCTCTCTGTGTCCTAATTTCTATCTATAATAAAAGAGCTAAAATGTCTTCCTTATAGTTGTGAAACTAAATGAGGCAAATGTATGCTAATTTCCTTATGCCTCTCCCATATCTGTTGAGTACCTGACCGAAGGAAACAGTTCCCGACGGATAGTAAACACCAATAAACATCTCCTGTCATACTTGCATCACCCAAATTCTTTTTGCATCAAGACCAGTCCCTCCCAGGCCTCCTCAGTGACAGGCTCAGCTGTACACGCTTTTGGACCACGTAGAGGGAACAATGAAATACAAGCACAAACGCAGGTCTCTAACCAGCACACGCCTCTCCTCCGCCAGCCCCTCTTCGGACTTTGGATCCCCTTCCTTCCCAATTCCAGCCAAGGGTTTTCTAAGGCGAGCTGAGAGGAACCAGCTCTGCTCCTTGGTCTCTGCCTCTGCTCCTCTCCCCTCCTCCCCCTTTTATTTTGGTCCGGGAACATGTCCCCAGCATGTCAACAGCAGTGGGAAGTAACCTAATTAGTAGTTATTTGATAGACTGCCCACCCTCGTGTCCCACTGGCAATCCAGCAGCCTTTTTCTGCAGACAGGAAAATATTTCCTTGCTAATTAATCTGAGCACAGGGATTTGAGTTTGGACCAATGCAGGGAAATCCATCTCCAGGAGTCTTGCTCAATTGCATCTTTCTCCTGTAGTCATTTCCTCTCCCAGACTCCCCCTGCTGCAGCGGCCCTCTCCCATCTCATCTCCTGCCTCTGTGAAGGCTGCTTACCCTGCTGACTCTCTGCCCCACCCCATGGCCCTTCTTCACAAGAGGCAGCCCCTGGAGGCTCACTTGGGGCAGACTTTCCTCGGGCACCTGAGGTGCTGCCTCAGGTCAGGCAAGGTCGGGCTCCCGGGCTTGTGGCAGATGGGGCCTCACGTGCTCTGTTCCCAGGCCACACAGAACAGCACACACCTCACCGCTGTGCCCCCTGCCCCGCACTCCTGCTCCAAACAAATACAGACATCTCCTTGTCAATTTTAAATAAGGTTCAGCTTCTGTCCCTGGGCCCTGCCCTCGTCCTCTGTAGAATCGTCTATTTGCATCGAAAGAGGTTCGCAGGAAAGGGGCAATTGTGCACCCCACAGTTACCAGCCTTGTAGCTTCTCCTAGGACCTGCCGGTGTTGCCAGGACACAGGAGGCCAAAACAGGAACCTGAGGGTTGACAGGCACCTGTGAAGGGAAGGAGGGGGATCCACATTAAGCTGATGGTGACCTCATTTTTACCAGAGAAGCTTGGGATCACTGGAAGGAAAACTGCCTTTCTCCAGTAATAATCTATTAGACAAACACAAAGGTGAGCGGAAAGAGAGGCCGAGAAGGAGGAAGGTGTGTGCATGGGGGAGGTTGGGGAGCTGCCACACACACATTGCTTGCAGGTGCCCCTGCCCATCCCGTGGCAAGCTGGCCCAATTGCATGCTCTCTCTTCCGACTGTGAGTCTTAAACTGGGCACCCCAGAACTGGAGACAGCCTAATGTACTCAGATCTGTAGCTGCCCTGGCTCCTGGCCTCTCCCTCCTCCCACCACAGTCCAGGTTTGCTGAAGTTAGCTCAGTTGGCTTCTTTTGCTTGTGATTAGGTGGCACAATGGCCTATTTAACCTACCCTTTACCAGCCTTTTTCTTCTGTCTTCTAAGACCATGTTTGTGGGAATTTTCTTTGTTCAGGGCTTGGGCTACCTTCAAGTGAAAATGGAATCAAAGGGCCGAAGGTCCATGTTCTTTCCTTTTTATGTCCTCTTTTCTTTCCTTCTCAGACATTTCTTCCAAAAGGTTCCCCACCTCTCCTGGGGGTCACTGGCAATGCGAGAGGGCGCCTGCTCCTGGCTCTGGCCTTCCTGCCTTCAGGCAATGCCTCCATCTGAACCAGTCATCCTGGAGTAACAGACCACGCCTTGAAACTCAACTCCACCCAAGTGTTAATGGACAGCAGGGCTGGGAGAGGGACTGGGCCCTGTACCAGACACGGGTGCGCCGGATGGAGCTCCTCGCGATTAGTGAGCTCAGTGTGAGCTGAGGGAGGCAGCTGCTTCACACGCTAGTTCACTGTGCCCCGAAACATATCAGCAGTCTAATTGCAAATGGTAATATTCTCTCAAGTATTAGCAAAGCATCCATGATGGTCAGGTCTAATATTTGTAAGTAGCCTTGCTCTCTTATCTGTCCCACTTTGGTCCCATCTGTCAAAAATGCACGACTCTGGCCTTCATGCTGGGGTCTTTTGTTTCTCAAGGATGGGCCCTGGACGGTACTGAATTCCAAAGTCTCCACAACCTCCCTCTGAGGGAATTAGCCAATTCTTCTTGAACCGAAGGAAGCCAATCATGAAAAAAAAGACAGATTAACATTGTCCCTATTTCCTGAAGAACAGAATTCCACTGTTTTAAGAGCATGAGAATGAATCGAGATTGGCTCTCTGTATCTCCTGGGTTGGTAGAGTGTAGTAGACAAAGTCCACTCAGTGCCTGAGGCTGGGACAGGTTAGGGGCCAGGGGAGGTGTCCTTGAGACTCTGTTGGGGATTCTCCTACCAGCTATGGGCCCCGGGCTCCTTTGGTAACACCACATTTCCTACAAAGGAGGGATCTTTTTCCACCTAGCCACCTAGGAGTGAAGCTCTTTTAGACCTAAAAGACACAATGTGCCTTGCAGACAGATTAAATTAACCCAAAGAGAGAAAAAGACATTTTCCAAGTGGCACTTGCAAAACTTCTTTCACCAGGACATGGTTTTAATCTTACCTGGATCTCTGTCCAAGGTGATGAGTTGACACCCTGCCAAGCTCAAATATGGTTCACAAGCCTGAATAGCTCCATCCCAGAAGGACTGTCACATGTCAGATTGTATGGGGGCCAAGAGCAAAGGCTCTGGAGGGCACCTACCGGGACCCAAGTCCTGGACAGGCTGTTCCTTGCTATACTGCTGATACTAAGTAAGCCCACACTCAGAAGCTTCAGGATTTCACCATTTCCCTGAGACTGGGATCCAGAATTAGCTTAGCTGGGTTCTCTGGCTTTATAGCTCCCATGAGATCACAATGAAGGTGGCCAGCAGGGCTACCATCCTCTCAAACTTCCACACTCCCTCACTTGTCCTTGATGGGAGTCAGGTGCCCAAGGCTGCTGACCAGAAGCTGCCTCCACTCCTTGAGACCTCACCAGTGACAGCTCCATTCATCAAAACAAGCTACCCAAGAAGAGCCTGGAAGGGAGGATGAGCAAGACCAGATATCGCAGTCTTTTCTTACCTAATCTCTCAAGTGCTGTCCCATACTGTGGTCAAATTCTACTCATCAGCAACAAATCGCTAAGCCCAGTTCACACCCAAAGGGGAAGGAATCACACCTTGGTGTGAACACCAGAGGCAGAAAGCTTAGAGATCTTGAAGGCATCTTAGAAACTACCTATCTCTACTTATGTGGCTTTAGCAATTTATCTAGATGTTTGGTGCCTCAGTTTCTCCATCTGTAAAATGGAGATGTTAATTAATAATAGCCAGAAGGGCTACTATATACATTAAACATATGGATTCAGGTAAGCAATCTACAATGTGCCTGTGTTCAGTACATGTTGGCAATTACAAGTGATAGAGGACAAGAGAAGCAGTGGAGAATGATTTTGAGATCCCGGCACATACCCATTTAACCAGGGCCCTACCTGCTTCATGCTGCAGAAGACAATTCAGAGCCACAAAGAGGGAGGGGCAGAGGAGGAGGAGGCTTCAGGCGGACAGGTGAGGGGATGCGATGTCAAGTGGGGAAAGGAGTCTTCAAGGGGCCGGGAGTTCGGGTCTACCTCACCTGTAGCATCCACACTTATGAAGCCTTTCCTACGAACTGGGAACAGAGTAAGTGCCCTATGCGCACACACATCTCTGTAAAGTTGGTACCGCTGCTATCTCCAATCTACAGACCGTGCACACTCCGACAGAGGCCTGCAGATTAGAAATTTACAGGTGAAAAGCTGAGGCTCAGCGAAGGTGAGAAACTTGCTTGGGGTCATACAGCTTTGAAGTGGCAGCACGGGGAGTCAGTTGAAGTCCGTCTAACTCAGAGCTCAACCTTGCGTCCACTGGGCTAGCAGGCAGGGGTGGGCCGAGAGCGGAGTGCACGCTCTTGCATCTCCATTCATTTGCACTTTGACCATTGCTCTCCAGCCGCCTCAGCCTGAAAGCCTGATCTGCTGGTCTGTCCGGGTCCCTGCTGTCTGGCCTCCAGTCCTCACCTCCACAACCCAAATTCTGGCCCGGATACGGTCCAGATTCTGGACCACCTGACTTGCCTCCCTTGGCCTCTCTCACCAACTGTCTGCCATGGAGCAAATCTTTGTGTCTCCCCAGAATCCAGATGTTGAAATCCTAACCCACAAGGCGATGGTATTTGAAACTGATGTCTTTGGGAGGTCAGGAAGCAAGGGCCCCATGATGAGATCAGTGCCCTCAGAGGACACACAGTAGTCAGTCTCAGCCCTGTCCCACATGAGAACGCAGCAAGAAAGTGGATGTCTGGAGCCAAGTGTGGTGGCACAGGTGGTGGGAGACTGAGACACAGGATTGCACATCTGAGCCCTACTCAAGAAACTTAATGATTTAGCAAAACCCTGTCTCAAAATTAACATAAGAAAAGGGTTTGATTCAAAAGCCCCGGGTTCAATCTCCAATACTGATAAAAAAAAGAAAAGAAAAAGAATGAAAAACGGGCATCTGCACACCAGGAAGAGGCCCCTCATAAGAACCCCACCATGCTGGGTCCCTGGTCCCCAACTTTCAGCTCCTAGAATTGTGAGAGATAAATATTTGCATTGAAACCCCCCTGCCTAGAATATTTGTAACAATAGCCCAGTTGATCAAAACAGTCTTAATGGCCATCTCCAACTACTTATTCAGTCCCTCATCTGCTCCCTTAGACAGGCTGCAGTTGTCACAATCTGACTCGAGTTTTCCAAAGTCACCTTTCTCCTCCACCTTTGCGTTAAACCTCTGTCATCAGATCATATTCATCTGTCTTGAGCTTGGGAGCCGGCCTCCCTGACCCTCATTCCTCCAGCACACTGCGACCTTCCGCCCTCCCTCCCGCCGGCACTGCGAGGTCCCAGATCTTGCACTCTCACACCACCCCAGAACGACGTCCTCTGTCCTGACAGGCAGCACTGTGGGATGAGGGAAGCGTTTCCTCTGCCCTATCTCGAGGAGGGAAGAGAAGCCCAAAGATCCCAGAGGTGAGACAAGAGAATGATGGAGACTGAGGCATAGATGCGAGGGGAGACAGTGTGCTCCAGGGGGGCTATAAATTCCCTTCTAATTCCAAATAATTCCGATTACACGGATGAGTAGTTTTCAATCAGGAAGATAATCTCAGAGATAGATGGCAGGATAATTGTTGGTAGCGCCGACGTAAATATTGTGTCGTTTCTATTAATCTCTGCGAATCGGCTGTCAGAGGTGTCACTCATTCATCACAACAAATTAAAAATAAAATTTTAAGAGAGAAAATCATGCCTGGGGGTGGGGTGGGGCGGGAGAGATCAGGGTGCTTCGGAGACTGTGAATGAGAGGGAGAGGTATTGCCGGCAAGGGGTTGCCAGAAATAAATTTGGCTTACCAATTTAATCTATTTATTTATGAAAGCGAATGGTAACACGGGCTGTAGATCTCTATTAATGTCCCTGCAGGAGACACACACACACACACACACACGAGCCAGGCATGCACAGGCTTTGGCGCAGGGTACAGTGCCAAACCAAAGGGCACGGGCTGCCACCCCATGGGCACCGTGGGCCATGAGACATCTTCAGACCATGAGGGCCAGACCATGGGCATCCATAGCTGGGCCTCTGTGTTCTGCACATCCCGGGCTCTGCCAGCCAATGACAGGTGAAGATGGTGGGTGGGGTCTGAGCAGTACAACGCGTTTTTCATATCAAAGATTTGCCATGGCAGGAAGCAGTAACTGGATTCTCACTAGTGTTCCTGAAACTGGCTGGTGACTTTTGCTCTGCTGTGGCCTTGCAGGGTTCCTCGGGCACCTGGGAGTATGAATCCAGACTGAAGACTCTGACGGGCTTGCCTGAGTGGTAAAAAGAATAGAAGGAGAATAATTCCTTTGTCTTGCTCAGTGCAAATCCTTGAAGCAAGAGGTTCCCATATTCCCCAGAATCCTCCTCTCTGCCCAGGGCCTGCCATGCCTGACCATCCACACAGCAGATGCAAGAAGACACCACTAGAATTTTGCCAGCATATTCTCTAGCATCACACCGGGATGATCAGCTCTATTCTTCATGTATAGAAATCCTCACTTATCCTTGAGGGATGCATCCCATGACCCACAGCACATGCTTGAAATGCCAGATAGTGTAGTACCAAGTCCTATATATTGGTGGAAAATTTTCTTCTTTTCAATAAAGAACTCTTTTTGGCTTCTCTTTGGCATGCATGAATGGCCAACATCATATTCCTTGGACTTTGGAGCCATTTATTAAGTAAAATAAAAATTACTTGAACACAAGCACTGTGATACTGAGGCAGCTAATTTGATAATCGAGACGGCTATTAAGTGACTACAGGTGCGTGGTGTATAATGTGTGGATACGCCAAAGAAATGATTCACGTGCCCTGCAGAATGGAGTAGGATGGCATGAGACTACATCATATTACTCAGGATGTTGAACAACTTAAAACTTATGAAATTTTTCATTTCTGGAACTTTCTATTTAAATTGTGAAAAGCAAAATCTCAAATAAGAGAGGGCTACTGGGGCTGGGGATTTAGCTCAGTGGTGTAAGCGCCTGCTTGACAAGTATGAGGTCCTGAGTTCGATCCCTGATACCAAAAAGAAAAGAGAGAGAGAGAGAGAGAGCAGGCTACTGTATTTATTTGTTTATGATAACTGTGCACTCACATATATTTCCAAAATGGATTTGAGAGTACTTCCCAAATGCACACAGTGTCACTAGAAAGGACTGAGTGAGGTGCCTCTCACTCACCCATGTTTGTTGCAGGAGTGAATGAGTGGATCAGCAGATGGAAATCAAGGTGAAATGTGTATCATGGTAAAGTCAGGAATAAATTTAGGGGTGATCAAAATGTACAGTGAGTGTTTAAACTAAAAAAAAAATTCTCACTGTGAAAGAGAGATTGGTGCTGATCCCTCCCGAAACACTCCTCCTTGCTTAGGACACACTTATGCAATCATTCCTGCCACTTTCAGAAGCAGTTCTAGCAGTCTTCTTTCACGTCTTTACAAGGAACGCTCAAAACTTCGGTGGGTGCTGCTGCTGAGTGCCATCTACCAGCAAGGTAGGGCCATAGAAACACTATGGTGTCTCCTCACCCCCCTTATTCATCTGGCCTTATGTGACTTCTGGCTCTGCCCCCAAATCAAAATGATCAGCAAAGGTAAACATTTGAAATCAATTCAGGATACAGAGGCAGCCATGACAACACAGATAAAGACACTCCTGGACAAGGACTTCTCAAACTGCTCCAGAAAGTGACAAGAATGATCGGGTAAACAGGTTTGAAGCAAGGAGTATTTTGATGACAATGTACCCTGTACTGCGATAACTTTTTAAAATTTAGAACTTCACTGCGGTTTTTGATCACACCATGCATATAACAGAATTCTCACACAGCTGCTTGAGGAGGGCAGAAAATTTGGAGCTCAGTTCCATAGAGATAAAGCAAAGCAGGACACCTCTTCTTACAGGAGCACAGTGTCCCTAAGACTTTTTCCTCAGCTGCCTATCGGGGGCACAATGACAGTCTAGAGCGATTTCTCCCCAGGCCTCATCAAGAGGGTGGACATGGGACACCCCGGGTGCCAAGCTCCTGTCGGCCCTTCCTCCTGGTACCCTTGTTTCCTCAGAAAGGGCTCTTCCTCCCAGCTTGAGTTAAGGAAGTCTGGCTGCTTGAGTGCTATGAGCCGGGAGGGGACGTGGGGAGAGAGACCATCAGTGCTTCTGATCTCAGTGTGGAATTCTTCCCCTCAGCTCTCTAGAGAGCAAAACCTTAGAGTTTTTCTGCCTTCGTGTCTCTAAGATATAAAACTTTATTTGCTGGAGTGGGAAGAATAAACCGATTGTCCGAGCTGGGGACAGAGGGGAGTAACACAAGGTCAACTAATGACTGCTTTTCCAAATTTAAACTAATTTCCTGTTTCTAGATCCATCTGTCTTCCCGTTTCTAACGGTAGCTGGTGCTTCTGCCAGCTCAGCCTTGCTAACATTCTGGAACCACATGTGCTGTCTTTCCGGGGTCCTGTCACCCTAACACTCCCAGCTCTGCCCCAGCATGGGGCTTTGGCCTCTGTTTCCCTGGTCAGCCTCATCAGTGACCATTTATTCCTTTGCTTTCCAGTGTCTGTTATTTAATTTCTATGATTTTATTGATCTTCATGGCCTATACCTTTTGAAAATCCATTTACCATGCTTTAGCTGGTAATAAATGCAGTATACTTAGGTTCACTCTGTTGAATCTTTCTTTGTATCGACAGCCTTCTTATAATAAGCACGCTTGTAGATTTCCTGTCACCAAGGTGGCTGAGATGATGCCATGAGTTCAGCAGCTTGCTGTCTCTTCTTGGGCCACACTGTTCTGTATTTAGGTTGGAATCACTGAGCTGGATTCTCACGAATGGGGATAAATCATGGAATTCTGCTCCCTTGCTCTCTGGCCCCCTCTCATCATCCAGAATGAAACACACAACTCAGAGATGGCTAAGGGGCCAGGTGTAAGCAGTAACCTGGGCCCTTGAGGCCCCTTTGGAGGAGAATCACCTGCCCCACATTGGACTGTGAGGTGAACACAGAATCCTCCTGTATTGTTTAGCTCCTGAGAGTTGAGGTTTTACTTGTTGCTTCACCATGTCCTGGAAGATCCTGACTAATCCAATTGCTTTTTATAGCACACTTCAATTAAAGCCAAGGACATAATCCCAGAAGATAGTTGTATAGTGGGACCAAAGCCATGTAGCAATGCATACTGCTCTCCAACAGTTCCGGCTCAATCACTGTGGATTATCTAGAGAAACCAGCAGGCCATAAACACTCCACACAGTGCACTGTGGGAATTAATTTTACAAATCAAATTGTTTATGAGTCAACCAGCTAAATCTTTGGGGTTACGTTCCTCAGCAAGAATTTGCAATACTGATACTATATTGTGATTTCCATTAAGTATTGAAACATATGCTTTGAAAATGGGCCAGAGAAGAAGTAAGATTAACATTCTCTTAGGAAAATGAAGTTTCTAACCATGTCTCAGCTTGAGTACAGGGCGGTTTGAGGCCTCTACAGAACAGGGGAGTAGGAGAGCCCACCGAGCAGGGCTGAGGTGTGCCACAGGCAGTAGGTCTAGAATCCCTCCGAAACTGGCGCAGAGAGGTGGAGGGCCCAGGTGGGTGGTCACGAGCACCTCCCTCTTCCCCTGGTAAGAATCCAGAGGTTCCTGTGAGGGACCTCCCTTCTTTTTCTTTCTATCAAGAAAGGTTAATGTCACTGACCCTTTCCCCTCAGGCCTGATTAGTTCAGGGGACCAGGAGAGCCAAGTGCCCAATGAGAATAAATGCTGAGTATTCTTTTTCCACCACAGTTGTTGAGCGGAAGGAACTTGAACCTGGGGCTGCTGAGAACCCCGGTGTCACCACAAGGGCAGCTGTTTCCTAGGACTGAAGTGACTGCAGAAAAGCGGGGTGGGGTGGGGTGGGGTGGGGATCTTCCAGCCCTCTATGGCTCACTGTAAATTCGATGACATCTCTGGGCCCGTAAATGAAAAATGAAAAGCGGAAATGGAAAGAGTAAAACTAGGAGTACTAGATGCTATGTAGACCACGAGGGCTTCAGGTTCTCTTCTGCTGAATTCGACTCCTCTGGATCTGAGCGTCCCTAGGAGATACCACGGATGCGTCTGGCTGGAGGAGGGTTTACTGTTTCAAGGCAAACTTTTTGGCAATCAGAGAGAGCGTTCGAGAATGTATGATAGAGGCAGACCATTAGGAACATCCACCTGATATCGGGGAGAAGGTGAAATCTTGAAAACCTTCAACTTTAGTCTGTAATTTCATTGCTACCCAAGATATTCTCTCTCTCTCTCTCTCTCTCTCTCTCTCTCTCTCTCTCTCTCTCCTATTTTTCTTAAGTCAGGAGGAGTAGTAACAACTGTCAGCTGCTACCATTTGCATGTATTGACTGTTCTGTATGAATCGGGCCTTTGGTTCTCACAATAACCCTGTAAAGTTGGTATTAATATCCATCCCCATTTTACAGATGAAGAAACAGACTCAGTAGTTAAGTAACTTTCCCCAAATTTGTCAGTTGGTAAGTGACATAATAGGGGTTTTTAGAACAGCTTTCTTGGAGGTATCATCCATATACCATACAATTTAACCAGTTTAAGTGTACAATCCAGTGATTTTGGGTAAGCTGATGACGCTGTGCAACTCTTACCATCATTCAGTTCTAGAACATTTCCATCACTGTAAGAGATCATTTTCTGACCATTTGTAGTCACCCCCTGTCCTCTTTGTCCAGCTTCAGGCAGCCACCACTTTACTTATTGTATCTAACGATGTCCCTCCTTGGACCAGATACATAAAAGGAATCAGGCAACAGGCAATCTTGCACTTCTGGCTCCCGTCACTCAGCAAGGCATTTCAAGGTTCATCCACGCTGCAATAAGTATGGGTGCCTTATTCCTGCTTATGGTTAAACAGAGTCCACTGTATGACACACCACTTTATTATCCACTCGTCAGGTGGATATTGGCATTGTTCGCACTTTGGAACTACTGTTAGTAATGCTGCTAGGAGTATTTGCTTATGTGACTTTGTGTGGACAGATGCTTTCATTTCTCTTGTGTGTACTCTTAGAAGTGGCTCATAGCCCTGGTCTGTCTGACACCAAAGCCTAACTCTCACTTGTTCTTCATCTCTTCAAATCAGTCTCCAGGAGCTCAGCCCTTAGCCAGCACATGCCCATCACTGGAGCCCTACCTAGTAATATATGGTGCTTCCCATGGGGCAAGACACAGATGAAGCATCCAAGGAGGAAACCTCCCTTTTCCGAGCCATGGTAGAGAGAAGAAGGGCTGCTGCTGCGGGCCCCCTGGCTACAGTCCTTCACTAGCCTCTCCACCATGCTCCTGGGCTGTTCCAGTGCAGGTATCACTTGTCCTCTGGCCGCGCCTGACCTGCACCTCTGCCCAGCAGGCAGATGGATGACTTATTCCTCAGTCATCAGCTTATCTTCCTCTGTGCCTTCCAAATGGAGGTGACACCTCAGAGCTGGAGGGAACACTGGGAAGAAGGAAGGGAAGACTGGAGGGCTGGTGGACACTCACTGCCAACAGCTGTCCAAGCAAGGTGACAGTAGCTACTCTGACTGGGGTCAAGTTCAGGACTGAGCTGCTGCTTTCTGCACTGGTGAGCCTCATTGGAGCCTTTGAGGAGAGACCAGCATGAGTCATCATGGTGTCTGGACTGCAGGGTAGGACCCGGGTGTAAGTGCAGGAAGAGAAAAGCATGGGTGCTTAGGCAGGTGAGGGAGGGGGTGATAGAAGAGAACGTGCCCCTCTCCCTGACACACAGACTAGAAGATTCCTGAGGGCACAGTGCATGCCACAGAGCCTGGAAGGTTTAGTTAAATTTGTGGGGCAAGTAAGTGGGTAAGGAAACAATGATTATTTGGAAAACTTCAGCAGATGCAAGTTCCTGGAGGTTCGGCAGAGGAGGTGGTGATTAGCCATAGAATCTGGCCATCTTCTAGGTCACTGGGGATGTCCCAGTCTTGAGGTGAGGTGTTGATTCAGAGCACACAAAACATGGAGAGGGAAAGAAACTTCTCCCAGTGTTTCTGCCAGCCCCGTGTACCCCTTTCACGTGGAAGGTGGGGAGCAGAGTCAGTTATCAGTCTGCTTCTTTGGGCTCACAGCCCAGAGCTGAAAACAGGGATGCAGACTGAAGCACCACAGAAACTGCTTACTGCTCCTGCCACTGTGCTGGTGTAGGAACGCCAGAGGTGGCATGAAGGTGGTGGTGCTCACCACCCTCCCCTACCTCTCCCGGACCTGTGCGGCCAGCCCTCTGCACAGGAGCAGCCGACTCCACGTCCTCTCCTGCCATGGGGGAAGATCTGTCATAAGAGCCTGCTCAGGGGGGCCACTGGGACTTGCTAACGACCACAATCATTAAAATGCAGAGTGGATCAGGGTCCCCAATTCTTTGGCTTTCATTGGATTTTAGAGGATCCTTTCCTTCCACTGAGTCAGGATCTCCAATGTGTGCAGAGTTCTGAGTACTCCTTTGAGTACATCTGATCAGACCGCAGTGCAGTTTATAAGGCTGCCCTGAGCCTCAGTTTCTTCAGATGGAGGAATAGTAAGAATGCTACTCAGTAGCTGCAATATGGTGAAGCGTTGGATATCACGCTCTGTTATGTTAGCACTTGCTCCTCTCCTACCCTACAAAGCTGACCTTCATTCTCCAGGAACTAAGCCACAATGTTCATTCGTCCTACATTCATCCTTCCACCCTGCCACACCCTCACACAGCATAGAATCTATAACACTTGTGCCTCAGTATTTGTGCTCTTCCACGAACTGCCATGTTGTGTCATTTGCAGTGTTTTCATCTTCTTTCAGGAACCTCACCCCCTCCCCATGATTCGTATCAAGTGTCTGTGTAGATTGCAACTCCTCAATACCAAGATCACAAATCCACATTTGAGCTCTCCCCAGGAGCACCCTCCAGTCAGCCTCAATGACCACCATGGTCCTCACTATCCCTACAGTTTCTCAGGAGCATTCAATCTGCTGGAATAATGGCCAGTTAATGGGAGAAATAAATTTTCTTGAAGTCGATAGGCAACTGTCTTAGAATTCCAGTGGTAGCTCTTTTGGTGATTTTCCATTAAAGCAACAAAAAACCAAAAATCAGTGGGTGAGTATTTTTCCAAGTATCAGAGTGGAAAAGGCTGCAGCTGAGAGTCTTTGTCCCTCCATCAACTTGAGAAAAGACTTGGCTCAACAGGCTCCTGCATTTTTAAAGCTCAGTTTACACTGAGATGAGCTCTTCTGGCATAAGGCAAAATGTCTCCCACTCTTTGAAACTGACCTAAGCAGTGGATTCAGAGCTTTGTTGACTCTTGGGCATCTACTACCCTTCCTGGTACTCTCCAAAAGTGGGCAGTCCCACTAAGCCCCTTCTAAAGGAGAGGGTGGCCATCCATCACCATGCCCACCCACTCCGTGGATTCCCCACAGAGTGACATCCTGGGGAAAAAAGAGTGTCTGTCCATCATTAAGAGGCTAATGCGTCCATTTCAGACTCTCAGCCTTCCCCTGACAGAGGGCAGGAACACATCTCTCTTAACTGAGCAACCAGACACTCTCTCTCTGGAGAGAGTGAGACAGGATGTGGATAGTTGGAGGCTGCATCTAGCTCAGCAACCACTGTAGGACATAGAGCAACTAGGTCTTACTTCAGGGGCTTTGACAGAATTTCCTGCTGCTCAGTCCTCAGAAGAGTCCCTCCTCCACCTTGGTTTTAGACATTCCCAAGCTTGACTTTCCTGCTTCCTAACAAGTTTCTAAGCCTTAGAGACCTCTTTAGAAACTCCCTCTTATGCAACTGAACTTCTGTTGCTTGCAACCAACAATCTTTCCTGATACAATCTACATTATAGTGGCTACCATTTCTGAATGTGAGATATTGTACATCTGGAGTATGACTCTATTTCTGTAAATTACAAAGACACTCTCTTTGGGTGGAAAAGTTTGCAAAAAGGTCCTTCTCTGGAAGACCAATTTATAGGACAGCACTTTCTCTCTGTCAACACAGGCCCACCTGGAGGCAGGGCTCAGCAACAGAGTGTGCATGTGCCAGCACCTTTGGCCATGAGCATCCTGCAAAGTCATGTGTGGCAACTGTCACATATTTCCTAGATGCTATGGTTTAGATCTAGAATGTTCTCCAAAAGGCTCAGGTGTTCAGAGGTGGGGCTTTTGGAAGGTGATTTGTTCCTGGGGCTCTATACTCAGTGGATCAATCCCGACTGCAATGATGCAGCGAGCTTCCCTCCATCCGGCTTTTCCATTGTGCCATTTCTCCCTTAGAGCAGGCCGACCATGCCTGGATCGAGACAGCGGAAACTGTGAGCCAGATAAACTTAAGTCACAGTGTCAGATATTGTGTCATAGTAAGGAGAAAGTGACAAGGACACTGTAACTACTATTCTGATAGTTGTTTAAACTTTCTGAGACCAAAGAGAAGGGCCCAACACTCCCCAAAAGGTACTTTTCCTCTCTGATCTCTCCTTTCTTCCGTCTTTGATAGGTGTAGTGGCCCCAAGCACCTTACAGCCAGCCATGGCCATAGCAGATGCCCCAGGAGACTTTCACTTTGGCTGCAGTAAACTTTGTTCATTGGACCATCCCAAACGATTCTGCCCCTTGGCTTCTCTGGGTGACCTTTCTGCACCTGTCTCCAATCCAGTTTGCTATGAGCTGGTTGGACCTCATGCAGGCATGTGCCTATTTTTCCCTATGGAAGCAGTATGAATAGTCATGGTTTCTATCCGAATTCAGCAGAGGACCCTCAGCCAATTGATGGGTGTGTGGAAACCAAGGTTCAGTTATGTTAAGTAACTTACTCAATTATCTCACCTAGTGAGTGGCAGAGCTAGGAGACAAGACCAAGCCCATTGAGAGCAAAACCTGTCAATTATGTAATCCTCCTCTTCTCTGCACCTAGAGGAGGGAGCTTGTAGGTATAGCCTAATTCTTGGAACTGGAGAACTAAGAGTA
The DNA here is from genome assembly GCA_004027455.1 of Hydrochoerus hydrochaeris. Classification (NCBI taxonomy): domain Eukaryota; kingdom Metazoa; phylum Chordata; class Mammalia; order Rodentia; family Hydrochaeridae; genus Hydrochoerus; species Hydrochoerus hydrochaeris. The sequence goes on along the minus strand of PVLA01003810.1, from coordinate 156,971 downwards.
AACAAGGGAATGAAACTAAGGGAGTACAACCTTAGGGTGAGAGCCAGCACTTCCAGCCACCAGCACCCTACTGACCAACATCAACCTGTGTCTGATCAACACCAGAGGGAGGGTTCAACAGGAATCCTCACCAAAGTTTATCATGTAAGACAGATAAAGCTCTGTCACTCTGCTGCATCTCTTTTCAATATAAGCTAGAATAATAATACATAAAACATAGCGTCCCTAGCAATTCTACTTCTAGGTATTTACCACCAAAAAATGAAAACATATGTGTACAAAGAGCCTTTAACACAAATGGTCATAGCAGCTCCAAGGAATTACCCAAATGTTTACCAAGGAAATCTACATAAGCAAATTGTGGCATATCAGTATGATGGATATATTGTATTCAGCAGTGAAAAAGAACAAACTACAGATATACAAAAAGAACTGGATGACTCTCAAAAACAGGTGAATAATAGAAGCTGGGCCATCAAAATAAATATCATGCTTCCATTTATGTAAAATCTAAAATGAGAAAAACTAAGCTATGGTCAAGAGGGGAATAAGGGAGTGGCTGGAAAGGGGAGCAAGAGAAGTTTCTAGAATTATTGAAATGTTCTGTATCTGTTTTGAGTGGAAGTTTCACAGGTATATACATTGCCATAATCCACTGAACTGAATTTATGATCTGTCCATTTTGCTATGCAATAATCTCCCATAATCCACAGGAGATGGGTTCCAAGGTGCGCCATGTTTGAGACCGCAGTGTTAATCCTACGTGTTCTGTTTCTATGCACCGTAAATCCTATGTATACTGTTTCCTCTCTGTGATACACTTTCACCCACTGGCTTAAAGGAAGCACTTTAGAGCTCCTCTTTGGTGTATCTTAGTGGCCGGCATCACTAATTTTGTGTTTTGGGGCCATTTTTCAGTAAAATAAGGGCTCCTTGAACACAGCAGGATACTGTGACAGTGGATCTGATAACTGAGGTGGCTACAAAGTGACCAAAGGGCAGGTAACCCATACAACATGGATACACTGGACAAAGAGCAGACTTGGGTCTCCAATAGGACAGGGTACGATTGGTTGAGATTTCACCATGGGTTCAGAACATGGCACAACTTAAAACTGTTGAATTTTTCATCTATTCCTGGAATGATTCATCATATTTTCAGGTCACAGTTGACCACAGGTAACTGAAATCGAAGACAATGAAAGCACAGATGGGGAGAACTACTGTACATAATTATGCCTGCATTTTTAAAAAATGTCAGGAATAAAATCTGGGACATTTCTCTTCTCTAGGGCTCAGAATGCCACTGTGTCCTCCTGCCCCCACAGCTGTGGTAGCCCCACAGGTGACACCTCACCTTGCCCAAACTGGCTCTCCACTCTCTCCACTGTCAAGTTCATTTATCCTCAGCCTCCTTCTTGTTCCCCCTTCCACTTCTGCTGGCTTCTATCTGAGAAGAAAGGGACAAGGAGACCTTCCTACATCCCAAGGAACTCCTGGGCTCTGGTCACAATTTTTCCACATCAGCCACCACGAGTTAGGGTCCTACATACCTATAGATGCAGCTCCACACAAGGGGTGAGTGGGCAGCTCAGGTCTTTGGGTCCAATACGTGCCTCTGGAAAGGAGAAAGACCCATTTGTCTCAAGCTAAACTGAAGAGGGCAGCTGAAACTCCTAAGCGACTGCAGGGAAGCCCTCCATGAAGCATTTGGAGGTTAAGTGGGTGTATGGGGAGAGGGCTCTTTCCTAAAAGGCCTGGTAGTGTGGGAGAAAGAAAATGAGCCTTGAAGCAGAGACCTGGATTCAAATCCTAGCTGGGTGACTTAACCAGGTGTGCGAGTAAGAGTAGGTGGCAGCCTCACTGAGTCTTCCTCACCTCCCTAATAAAGCAGAGGGTACTGGGCAGAGTACATAAAGTGCACTAAGTCCCTATTCCCCACCCTGACCTCCACCCCCAGGTAATCACATGGTACACTAAGGATCCTTGCCACTTGCTGCTACATCTCCATGGTAACACCCACAAGTGCAGTGACAGGGATGTGCCTGTATGTTGCTTTTGCAAATAGGACGAATAGGCATGACATCTCATGTTAGATGTCAGTTCTTGAGAGAAGCCTCCCCAGATCCCTCACAAATCAAGTTAAATAGCCCTTCCCACAGTCATACCCAAACGTTCTGATCCCAAATGATTGCTGTGTTCAGTGGGAATCATTCACTGTCCATCCCCCTTTCTCCCGAGGCCACTAATCCCGCCAGAGAATTACCCAAGTCAGAGAATGTCTGCCTTCCTCTCCCACTGTTTCCAGGACACATCTAAGAGTGTGTGGCCTATGGTGACTTTTCAATAAATGTTTGTGAGTAACCAAATTCATGTCTTTGGTAAAACGATTTGAAGCTCATTCTCCTATTAGCAGGGCATTCTCAGGCCCCCAGATCTGCAATGGGATTCAACCTGATGGGTAGCTCTATATTGCTAAAGTTAGGACGTGTTTCTGCACAAAGACGGCAGCTGCAGAGATTATCACTAAGGTGAAACTCACAGAACTTCATTCCTGGTTGGAATCCAGCCATCAACTTGCATCTGATGAAAGCATCATTTTTCATTCAAATAGCCTGTGTCCATAAGTGGCATATAAAGGCCCATAACAGAATATATGTCTCTTTTTCTTTAAAAAAACTCTATAAATCATTCTTCATATCTATAATGGAGATTAATTTAAATTAATACTATCAGCTTTTATTATTTATGCAGTTCGTATTTTTAACATTTATTTTAAACTAGTTCAAGGTCTGTAAAATCAAGGGATTTGAAATGGTCTGAGGTTTCAGGGTTAATTTCCACATTAATTTAAGCTATAAACATGATTAGGAAGTAAATCTACTTCCAAGTATATATATATATATGTATAGGTGTTCTCAAATCAAAGTACATTTGGGATTATTCATGGATATAGATTTCCATGCCAAAGGAGCCCCCAGTTAACATGGGGAACGTAAAATTACTCCATTTTCCTGGTTAAGTTTCTGTGGAGGTCAGCTTTTGAAGTCTCATGAACCCTATTAATCAGTGACTTCCCTTTCTTAGCATCACCACTCTGACTCACTTCTTTTGAGAAACCTGTTCTAAGCCTTCTGCAAGCAAAGCAAAGTTACCCCAGGATGCTATACCTCTGAGTCAAATACGCAGAACACCCTAAGAAAGGAGTACCCCACCACTGCTCACTGGGCTTTGCTTGGCTGCGAGCCCCTGCCCCTGATGCCTCAGTGAAACCGGAGTCAGGAGTGCTTGCTGTTTCTGTTTCTGAACATCTACTGTGTGTAAGGCGCTTTTCTGAGTCTAGTGGTAGATTGTCTTGGTTCTATGATGTCAATCTCTTTTCATTCCCTATCCTAGTACAAAGAAACTGTTACAGAGTTTTGTCCCAGGTCACACTGCAACTAAGTGACAGGGCCAGGCAGCCCACTACTGTTCTCTGAATCACTCTATAGCAATGAGCTGAGCAATATCTAAATTTCATGTTCCTATGTCTGGAATGTGGAAAGGTATCTGCAAACAAGAGGAACAAAAAGAAGGATCAGAAAGATCCAGGCAGACTCACTTAAACAGTAAAACTCGAGTGGGAGGAAAAATGGGACATGGCAAGAGAATTCTCCAAGAAAACCACTTGAGAAGGAAACTGCACCTACTCTATTGACTGAACTGCTGGCTATATTCTCCCTCCTTCCCTCCTCCCCTTGCCCTTTGCTGATCCAGCTGGGAGTCCTTGTTGACACCGTCTGTTCCCAGCCCTGAGCTTTACCTGCCTGTCCTCAGCATCTGAGGCTTAACACACATTGCAGCCTGCCCAGAGTGCAACTGGCGACAGTCCGTCTCCATCCTCTAGATGTCACGGGCACCTATGACCTCTCACAGCTGTTAAGGAAGCCAGCAGCCAAATCCCTTCCTGGAAGAAGCTGAGAGTCCAGTGGAAGAAAGGATGGGGATCCTTGAATCTAGATCTCGGTTTACCAGCATTTTGATGTAATTTAGCCTCCCTGAGCTGAACCTACATTTCTTTGTTGTGGAAATCAGAATAACAAAACCTACTTTTGGAGTCAATGTGTGGACCAACCTAAGATAAGTGAGAAAGCAGGGAAATAGACACCTCTTGTCTGCCTGGCTCTGCATCCTGCCCCTCTTTAAAAGCAACATGCTGGTATTTCTGTGGGGAATCACTGCCCTCTGGTTTCATTGGGCTGACTCTATCACTGGTCTAGGGTGAGAAGATCCCTAAGCCAAATCAGGCCAAATAGAATCACAGATACTGGTTCTGTTACGGGTTCATAACAGAGTATGGGCCAATGGGAACTGGTTTAAGGGCTTTTTCTGGTGCCATGGGGACAGAAGTTTTCTGTTCTCAGAGTGGTCCAGGGAACAAGCTGAGCACTTTGGCCACCATCTTGTGGCAATGGAAGAGAAGCTTGTTTAATAATGATTTCAACCTAAAGACAAGGATGAAGGGAAGAAGGGAGAGAGGGAGGGAGAAGTCAGAGTTCTGGACAACTTGGAATATCTATATCTAACTGCAACACTTTGACAGACTCTTAATATTTCAGATGCTGCAAGTGATAATTCTCTTGGGCTTTTCCATTGTAGATGGCTACTGTTTGAGGGTAAAGAGATATGCTTCCCATGTCAAGCCACAAGGCCCCAGCCCTTAGAATGTGAAATATTTAGAGATAAAGTCTTTAAAGAGAGGTATAAATTAAGATGAGATCATTAGGGGGCCCTAATCCAATCTGACAGTTGTCCCTATGTGTAAGTAGATCGAATTGGGCACACAGAGAGGTAGCAGGCTCTGCAGTAGGGCAAAGACTACAAGGGTACAGTGAAAGGGGCAGTCCACTAACTAAGGACACCAAACCCTCCAACACCTTGCTTTTGGACTTCTAGCCTCCAGAATTATGAGAAAATAAAATGTGAATGATAACCATGCCTGACTCATGGGGTTGTTGTGAGAATTAAATAAATAGAGGTAACACAGCTAGAACATACCCTGTACCTACTAAGAATTGATGAATCCTTTTGTTAGCTGTTAATACCATCACTACCAGCTCTCTATCACTATGAATTCCACTCTACTAGTGTCATGACTACTATCTCCACTGGTAGCACCAACTCCACTACAACTGTCAAGGGAGCTCATGGAGAGGAAGAGAGTCATGTAGAAGGTATGAAGGTTCAGCTGTGCTCTCCGGCCATCTGGTATACCTAGGAAGATGGGGGATGACAGCATTTTGTTTCTGTCCCTTCTCTTCCCCCTTGTCTCATGGTGGAATCATCCACCATAGCAATTGATTCTCAGCCACACTTTCTTCAGATTCAGGCAAAGAAAATATTACTATTAATGCTCAAAATATCTTGGCACACCAGTGCCTGTACACAGTAGGTGCTCAGTAAGTGCTTATTGAATGAATTAAATTTAGGGGAGGAGAATAAATGAGAACGTGATGAGCAGAGTGAACTGAAAATCTAGTAGAAAACCCACGTCATCAACTACACCTAGAAACTGAGGCACCAATTGCCATTTAGCTTCCTCCTCTTCTCTCCTAGTGGCCAGAATCTTGGTTCTTCTCTGTTTCTCACCCTGCTTAAAGCCTCTGCTTTCCAGCCCCAGAGGTCACACTGTGATTCACTAAGCCACCTACTGCTTGGATGGCAATGTGAGGGAATCGCTATTTATCTTTGTTACTGCTGCAAGTGTCCGAGAAAAAGCAGCTTCAAAGATCTCGTCTGTTGGGATAACCTATTGATTCGTGTCATGTTTCTTCCAATCCCCATTTTATTGTTGCTCAAGACGGGGTCAGGGTAGGTCAAAAATAACTCTTTCCAGTGGAGGCAACGGACTGAGGAATTCTAACAGGAATTCTAAACTCTCTAAAAGGTGCGGACTGGGGAAGCGATAGAAGATGACCAAGTTGTCCCACTGCCAAGTCAGAGAGGGAGGGAGAGTCAGAATAAAATTGCGATGTACAAGTTTAGAGAGAAAAGAAAGAAATTAACTGAGACCTTAGAGTGGATGACAGCTTAGTGTCAAAACCCACAACAAAATTTTTAGGAGACTTTAAAACATTAGTTTTTCACAGCGGCCAATTGATTTGCCAAACGTGGTCCAAGTGCTCACTCACTAGTCCACTACTGATGACAGGGTAGGTGTTTCCTACTTATGAATGCAAGATCATTTGCCAGACATTTCATATACAGCAGCATCTGGCAGCTGTGACCAAATACAATCACTGTCTGCTTACCTGTGAAGTTTTGCAGGAACACAGTGGTACACATTCATTTATGTATTTGTCGAGAGCTATTTCACCATGGTGGCAAAAGTGAGCAGTGGTAATAGAGAGTATTTGACCTGAAAAGCCTAAAATACATTAAAAAGAAGTTGAGCAGCCTATAGTCTGTAGGACCCTAGTTAATTCTCACATCCTTGTTGTATATAAGGAAGATTTAACTCATAAGAGTAAGTAACTTGCTCAGGATCAGATTCAAAGATGGTGTTGGCATTTGAATATAGTTCTGCTTAACACTAAACATTTTCTTTGGCGGGTATGTTGTTTTCCAAAAGAAGAAAACATCATACGTACATGTCGAACATCAATAAAAAATTATATCTTTAGGTACAAGTCAAATTTGTCCCAAGGATTGTTCAGATCCCACTATTTCATTAAAATATTCATTTGAGTAGTTTTGAGGTAAAAGAAGATATCATAGTATGTTTAGAAACTTTTATTTTAACTGGGATTTCAGGGTAATGGCATTTGTCATCGTTAACTCGATAGCCTCTACTTCCTCCTTATTCTCAACCAATACTGGCCACTTGGATGGGGAGATAGCATGAGCCCTCTCTGATAGGAGGCCAAGTAGAACCCTGAAAAAATAATGCTGAGTGCTATGGTTTGAATGTGTCCTCCGAGTTTCATGTGCTGGAAACTTAATCCCCACATACAGTACATATGTTGATGCTATTTGGAGATGGGGCCATTGTGAGGTAATTAGGATTGGATAAGGTCATCAGGACAGGGATGGGGTTGGTGACTGCATAAGAGGAGCAAGAGAGGGCTGGGGATTTAGCTCAGCGGCATAAGCACCTGCCTTGCAAGCAGGCGGTCGTGAGTTCGATCCCCAGTACCGATTAAAAAAAAAAAAAAAAGAGGAGCAAGAGAGCTGAACTCATGGTTGCTCTGGCTCCACAATGTTGGACTCAGCTCAAGTGCCTCACTAGACACTGACTGGATACATGCACCATTCTCCCAGCCTCCAGAACCATGTTCTATCTATTCTTTGTTATGGCAACAGAAAAGAGATTAAGGAATCAAGGTATTATCTATGGTGATCTGGGGTAAAATCAAGCTCTCTGTCTTTTTTCATCTTCACTCCCTTTGCTGGTGACAGTCATTCTCTAAGACCTGGGCATGGCTGATACACATATTCAGGGTGAAGGATGTGGAAAGTGGTGGAAATATTCAGAATGAAGTGTTTTCCAAAGAATCTCTGATTTTCTGTACAATTCAAAGGGTGGGGGGATTCACTGTGGTCAAAAGAAAGAGAGGAGATAGGTTATTGCTTAATTTCAGGAGAAAATACTTATTAGGCAGGACGAGGAAGGAGAAGCCAAAGGAAATCACCAAAGGACACAACCTTACATCTGCATCTTGAGTGGGATTGTTTAGGGAGCACGAGAGGGACAGTTCCTAGAAATACGATTGGTGAAGGGCTGCCGGTTCCTGAGGACCAGTGCAAGACCCTGTTTCCAGGTGTGCTGCAGCTCGGTAAGTCTGGGGCTGTGGCCTGAGCAGTCCGACTGCAGCACTGGAAAGCAAGGTGCCTGGGAATTGTGAGGATCCCAAGAGGCAGAGAAAGAACAACCGTGACAACATTGCTTGGCATACTATGGAATAAAATCCACCAAAACAAATGATGTCTGCCTCCCCATCACTGCTAACCCTAATTCTGAAGCAAAATAGCTTCCATAATGTAACCCTGTTCAGAGCTAATCTGGGGAGCCTAAGAGACATCAATCTTACCGGTGTTGGAAGCAGGACGCCCAGGTTAAACCAGCGCTCTCTCAGTTGACCCAAACTTTCTGTCTCTCTTTCCACCCTTTGGTCCTCTCCCGCAAAAGATCCTCCAGTTCCAGCTTCCCTGGAGCTTGTGGGCATGAGCACATGATCTTGTGCACCTCCTTTCACCCAGGATCACCTGCTGCAGGACAGTACTGGTTTCAGGCGAGGTCAGTTCCCAGATCTGCCTCTGCCCTTCATGGAGACCCGGAGAAAGTCTGTTAACCGTGATGGGAAGCCCAAGAACACTGGGCCATGGACAAAGCCCTGAAACTGCTAAACACAGGAGAAAGGACCAAGGGATGGAAGAGGCAACTAGGGCTGGAGGAGGAAACCCCAATTCGCTTTGTGTCTTCAACTTTAACTTTACTACTAAAAGGGAACTGCGAAAAACCAAACCAACTGACGTTAAAGATGGAAAATGGTGTGCATCTAACCCTGTTTTCCTTCCCCCTGAGATAACCCTTCCCAGGGAAGAAATTAAATCCCAGGAGCCTCTAATGCTGCTGGGGTGCACACCATAGGTCAGAAGCAGCGGGAGTTAACGTTTATTTATAGGTTAAAGAGGCAAGGGAGGGGCTGGGGCAACGCTGAGCCTGAGCTAACAAGGCCTGCCTCCAAGCCTCCTTCTGGGCGATTACTCCCAAGCACCCAGCCATACCAAAATCAATAAACAATTTCAGTGCGGCCCAGGGAACTTTGCCACACTTAATAAAAGTCTCCAGCTGCAGTTATGGCTTCATTTCACCTTAACGTCTTCTTTAACTGCCCCTTCTTTCCAAGATCAATTAGAGGTACATGCAAAGAGAATAAAGAAATACGTAGGTGCAGATACCCGTACACCAACACCGGCACCACCAGCAAACAAGGTCAAGGCTGGTTACGTGCACCGCAGGATTTCCACAGGAGGATGAGCCTCAGGGAGCCGGTCAGGGGACAAGGCGAGGGGTGCAGCTGGTATGGGGGAAGGAGAAGGCCGGGCGAGGGCTTGGCGGGTGGTTTCTGAGTATACAGAACAAATCCCAGAGTGAAAGGCACACTTACTCAACCTATAGGTTTCCAAGAAGATTCCTCTTCCTGAAAATCACCCACGAAATTTTGCTTTTGGTGACTTCTTTGCTCCTCAGAATATTCACTGAAGCCTATATAGAAAAGGATAGGGAATTGAAGCCAGGATGTCGCCATGCTGTCATGAGTGGCATCAGGGAAAGGATGGAGAGATGGTGGCAGGCAGGCTGGAGGCAGGGGAGAGCAGTGGTCGGGTGTGTTCACTAACGCCGTGTGTACGGCGTGCTATGTGCGGGTTTCTGTGTCCTGTGCTCACTAGAGGCCTACCTGGACAGTGGCTCTGGAGCTAGGGTGATTGCTTGCCTAACTGCCCAGCGTCTCAGTCACTTTCCAGGCCTGCTTGGATATGTGATAAAAATGAAATGAAAATCTGTTCAATTTTTCAGAATGGTCCCAGCATGTGTAACATTCTGCACATTTTGAAAGTTCGCGATGCGTGCGCATCTCTCTGTGTTCATGTGAGATGAACTGCTCACCCTTTTAGGAAGTCAGTAACACTAAGTAATTCATCATCTTTCTTGGATTTTGAGCCACTAACATGCAGTTAGAAACAAGTAGAAAATTCTACCTGCAAGGAGTATAAAGGTAAAGATGTTCTGTGAACACTCTAGGAAAAAAGGAAGCCAGGTGTGGTGGTACACGTCTGTAATCCCAACACTCTGGGAGGCTGAGGCAGGAGGATCACAAGTTCAAGCCTGGGCTGTGCACGTTAGTGACTTAGTGAGGTCCTGTCTCAAAATAAAAAGTAGAAAGAACTGGGAATATAGCTCGGTACAAAGGTCCTGAGTTCAATCCTCAGTACCACAAAAAACAACAACTAAAAACGTCACTCTGATGAGGGGAACGGTGATAAATTAGAACATGCTTGTGACTATGGAAATAGTGATAACCACTCCCCTTCCTTCCTTATGTGGCTTCTAACCATAGCCAACTCTGGAGCATTGAGCTCTGAGAATAAGTCAGCACCTTTCTGCAGAGAGAAAAAGCCTTTTGGGGGAAGAGATGTGGCTGATTGCTTGCTATTTGCTTTTATTGAGATGTAATATTTTTACACCTTCTCAGGGTATAATAGTCATTTGACCCATGTAGACAATATCTAACGACCTAATCAGGGTAATAAGTGCTTCCATCTCTTTAAACACTAATCCTTTTTATGTGCTGGGCACTGTTGCACTGTTTGAGTTGCTCTAAAACATATTTCAGACTGTTGTAACTAATAGCTACTCTATTGTGCTAGAGAAAACCAGAATGAAGGGCGTGGTGGTGCACGCCTATAAGCTCAGCTACTTAGGGGGAGAGTTTCAAGTTCAACATCAGCCTGAGAACTTAGTGAGGCTTTGCCTTAAAATAAAAGGGGAGAGAGGAGAGAGCGAGGTCAGTGGTAGAGCACTTGCATGAGGCCCTGGGTTCAACTCCCAGTACTGAAAAAGAAAAAAGAAAAAGAAGAGCAGAACTAATCCTTCCTTTCTGTTTTGGTGCCTCTTACCTTCTTTCCGTGGCCCTGCCCCATTGCTTAGCTGCCATCTCTCCATTCCCTGGGCTGCGAAGGCCCCTTGCTATCGGCCGCGTGAGATGTGAGCCCGAAGGGGAAGGAGAGGCCCAGATCCAGGTGTCCTCTCTGCTGTCCACCTGTGTGCATCCTTGGAGCAACAGCCCTGCTCCAGCTTCCTAAGGACTTGAGTCTGTCATTGCCAATGCCTCATCCTCTACGCAATTCCCTGCCCAATTTCTCTGGCTCCAAACACTCTTTCCTAGCTGACTTCCTAGAAGACTCTCCCGCCTTACCTGGTGCATCTTTTGATCAAGCTCTGAGAGGACACAGAGCATTTTGGGGAAGGGAGAAGACATTTAGAGTAGTAATTATACCCAAGATCACACTTCCTCCTGCCAGGTTAGAATGTGGCTCTGGGTAAAAGGTCTGTGTATAAGGGGTAGAAAGAATAATTAGGAGGGTTTTAGCAAATTCTAATGTCATTACAACAAGAGAGAAGGCTAAATGTTAGGTTTTTTTTTTTAAAGTTAGGTTTTGATAGAACAATGGAAGTTTAAAGAATAAAGACCAACCACAGAAATAAAACAGACTTTCTAAATTTGTCCATTTTGTTCGAAGACAAAACTCCATATGTCAAGTCGATCATAGATCTGACCCTGCACTGGGCATTTCCTCAGGTCCCAGTGGGCTTATATTGCTTGCTATGTGTGACAGGTTCATGACACCTAGTGAACACATTAGGCAGAAAATCCTAAACCTCCTGGCAGTTAACACAGAGCAAGCCACAGGTACACTTAGCTTTCTAAAACTCAGTCAATAAGCACATTTGTAAAAATATTTCATAAAATGAAGACCAATCTGCAGGATCCAGTGGAAAAACACAACTACAAAGGTGTGTGCTCTTGTGCCTCCCTCATCTCTCCATTCCTATTTAGTATTTTCATGGTGAGCACAGAGCGAGAGACTCATGTCTAATTCTGTCTTTTGATATCCTGCAGGAGCTCAGGATGTGCAACTACCTTCACAGGCAACCTTCACAAGCGAAATAATCAACTGGGAATCTGGTTAGAGTGATGCTTAGCTATTGAGGACCAAGAGAAGAAAAGAGGATATTAATGCAAAATAAGTTAGGAGACTGAAGGTGAGAGACAATCAGATACCTGTGTGTCTGAAGCCCGCTTTTATTTTGAGAAATATATTAGGCTTGCAGGACAATAAACCTTCAAGTGGTGATTCAAATAGTATAGTTCAACAAATTCACAAATGACAAGATCTGTTCTTTGTATATTTTCTGATCTCTCTATGATTCTGTATGTCATGCAGAGCTTTGAAGTATATATATTTAGAATCAAGCAACATATCTAGAGACTGACTTCAGCTATAAATCAATTCCCACCAAATGATTATTTTTAAGACAATTATCTGGAGATATATATATATATATATATATATATATATATATATATTATATCATAAGTGATCAAAAATCTTTCTGTAATAAAATAGACTAAAAAAAAGACAACATACCAACCTGGTCTCTCCAAATCCAGGCTGCCTCTAACAGCTATCCTCACCCTACACACACACACACACACACACACACACATGCACACACTCACCCTGGCATACATGGTAATTGATCCCCCACATCTTAATCTCAACCAAGCACATTCATCTGCAAATACTCTGTGCCCTGTATAGCCAGGGCTAGCACTTTACTCTGTGGGTGCTCCTGTAAGATGTGCCCTTTTAACTCATCCCATGTAGCCCAAGTCCTGCAGGAAGATGTAAACACATCTGCAGAAGAACACCGGGACCTCTGCTCATATTTCACTCTGTCAGTGTAGAACTATGATTCTCAGTGTCCCACTGTTGAACGTTAAAGCTTCTCTAGTGAATCTGGAATTAATATGACTATTTCTTGGGTTTTCAGGGCAAAAGGTGAGCAAGCCCAAAGACCATCTGCTGTGTGACTAGGGGGTTCGTACTAGCAAGCTTCTGGAGAGGTTGTTAAGGACTAGAGAAGTCCCTGTTCATTCACTTACATGAGCACATCCCAGGGTTCACTGGAGGCTTTGATCCTCCGGTTTTGGGAAAGGACAATTATTATCAGTGTCCGTCTTAGTGTTGCCAGGAGTTGCTCAGGGTTTTCCATAGTTGTCATGCTTTTCTTTAAATCATAAATTACTGCTGGTTTGGTTTCAAAATTATTGAGTTAGTTTGTTATGAATTCTGTAGCGCTTTTTATGTGTGACTCTACTTGGAGTCTAGCTTTTCCAACTACCTGATTTAAAGGCCTGTATTTTGAAAGCTAAATGGTAGTCATCTATAGTCTTTATGATAAAAGATATATTGGTAACACACACACACACACACACACACACACACACACGAGTTTCTTTCAGAGACCTGGATTATAATCACTGAGTGTTTTTTTCTTTTTCATTAGAAACTAGGAATAGACAGATGGTTGGCCAAAGTCATGGACCCTTCCACAAGCATGTGGAGTTCCTGGATATTAACAATTTAATATCAGAGATTTAGCATTATTGGGAGTTATATATTTCTAAACAACATCAAACTCTCTCATGAGGTCAATCAAAATTGAAGTAAATTTCAGTGCATATTCTAGAGTCCTCCTATGGTTAAAAAAGAAGACCAACATGATAATGTTTTCTTTTATAGAAATTCTTAAAAAGTTGTTCTTGGTTTTTCAAGACACTTCACAGAACACCTGTGTTAATATCACTTTACAATTCAAGTTCTTTCCAAAGGTCGAATAGGGGGAAAACATGCAGAAAGGTAGTTTGTTAAAAACAAAAGTGATTCTAAGAAAATCAATACTACATCTCAGACCTTGGCCTAGCAGCTGTTACTGTACTATTCTCTCAATGAAAATCTTGTTCTCTGGTCCAAACAGAATAATATGGCTCATCTTCTTCTCTTTCTACCACTATAAGACAGTACCCCTTTATTCCTTAACGCCCCATCCTTCCAAAGGTCTGCTTATTTTTGTCAAATACCATAAGAGAGCTCTAAGTTATAGAGGTTTCAGAATTCAGACCAAAGGCAATTGAAAGGTTCTTGTAAATGAATCCACTTTTGAACCAAATTTCAGATAGGGATAGCATCCCTGGCCGACACCCTGGCAACCTCACACTTTTTCAGATTCCAGCATAGCCAGCTTGCTAGGGTTGTCGATATATTTCTGTTCAGCATGGAAATTTTATATACATATGCATGCACACGGTACAAACACAATGGTGTATATAAATGTAAGCACATGTTCATATAATTATAAATGTATACATGTGATGATATTGTGATTATTTGTTATGTATCCATTATGTGCAAAGTAAGTTTTTTCAGTGGAGAGGGAGGAGACAGCAAAGAATGTGAGTGTGAGAGTAAGGAAACAAAATGAATGAAAAGAAAGTGCCTTAAAAATCATTTGGCAATAAATATACCAAAAGTGATTATGGACCTACCTTATCAGTCTAGTCTCTACATGTGTGCACATATACTCACCAAAACAATGTATAAGAATGTTCACAGTAGCATCATTTGAAATAGCCATAAATTGGAACAAATAGTCCATCAACAATAGCCTGAATGTATAAAGTTCAGTGTATTTATATAATGGAGTACTCTATCTCAAGGAGAATAAACAAAGTATTGGCTCATACAGCAAATGAGATTAATCTCACAGACATAAAACAACAAAAAGAAGTCAAGCTGAGAGACCATGTGCTGTGTGGTTCCATTTGCCTGATCTATTTTCTCAGAAGGACAGTGGTTGCCATCAACGGGTGGCAGCAACTAACAGAGAAAGGCAGAGGAATGGTTGCTGGGTGCGGTGCTTCTGTGTCTTGGGTTTGCTGCTACTTAACAAACATTTATCAAACTAGAACTTGAACTTTATGTATTTTTGTAAATGTATATTTTATTCAACAAAATACAATCACTGTCCTACAGATTATAACAAGATATAAGAAAATAAATACAAGGATCATTTTAATATAAATCTGAAAACTATCACTTGAGTTTCTGCACTAATTAGGATGTGTTCATCTGTAACAAAACCAACTTAACAAACAAAAAGCAAACAAACCCCAACATAACCAGTTACTATAGAATCTGTAGAAAAAACTTTACGTAATATGAGGTCCACCTGAGAATCTGCCATGCTGGGACTGGGAGGATCCAACAAGAAGCCAACCAGCCAGCCTTTCTGGTAAGCCGTGCAAGCCACGCAGCTTCTAGGAAGAGAAAAGTCAGCGCCTCGCGTGAGCCTATAGGTGCACAGGCTGGGAATCAGCCCCCCTCTCCCAAGCAACCAGCTGATTTGGAGAACAGGCGGAGTTGATAGTAACTAAGGTACATATAGCAACTGAATGCTTGTATTGTTTGGTTGATTTTGCAGGCCTGGGGCCAGAGGTCTGAGTATCTCTGGGGAGGATGACAGTATGCAATATACCAAATATGGGGCATTTCCTTCTACCTTGTCTTTGAAACCCAATATTGTTCTTACTGTTTTGCTTTATTCAATATTCTGCTTTGATTGGTTTTACTCTGTTTTGTTTTTGGTTTGATTTCGTTATACCTGATGGAATGGTCAACTATTGTGAAGATAACAAGGTACACTACGGTAGCTATTGTTGCTTTCCTAGTATCCTGCTTGGAAGTTCTGTACCAGTTTTGCTGCTTTTTAAAAATTGGATTTGCTCTGTTTTGTTGTGCTGGATTTTACTATCTTTAAAAGAAAAAAAATATGAGGTCCAGTGGTAAGGTAATTACAAAACTTATTAATTTATGGTCTGACAAAATCATAAAGGAACCCATCTTGTACTTATCCATCCATCTGTGGGTTGCTCTCTGTGTATATAAGATGAAAACCATGATTCTAGAAATCATATTCACCCAAGTAATACTAAGCAGAATTGTTTCTTCCATGTGATCTTTTCAACAGTTTTCCCCACAATGCTATGCTGATTATCTAGCAGCTCTTTCCTCAGAATTTGTTAGCCAGAACCATATCCAATGGCCAGTCTTGCAACAGTCATTGCCAAGGGGGTCGGGGCCACGATGAATGATTTCATCTAATTGGGATTTTCCCTCAGTAAAAATAATGGGTGACTACTGAAACCAAACCAGGTCTTTGCTAGCAGGGGCCAAAAGAAATAGTCATTGGATTGGAAATCAAAAAAGACAGGACGGGTGTCAGTGAACAGGGGAACATCTGGTAGACAGACTCAAAGGATAATTTCATGAAGAATATGGCTTTGGGTATTGGGACTAGAGGATACAAGGATTTTACAAGGTAGATCTGGGAGCTGTTATCAGGGAAACAATTTCAAACTGGTGGACAGAGATGTGAAAGTCTGAGGGGTGTTTAAGGTACAGAAAATAGTCATTAGATCTGTTTGGGGAAGCTGTGGAAAGTTTGTAGTCACCTGAGAAGTGAGCACTTGTATTGATGTAAGAAAATATCACCAAAAATTTCTTAGAAAGAAATGTCTCATGGTCAGAGTCTTGGCAGGAGTAAAGGTTTGTCTGAGTATAATATATTGGTTTTCTCTTACTGTGTAACCAATTGCCCCCAAACTTAAGCAACAAACTCTTAGTATATCACAGTTTCTGTAGTTCATGAATTTGGCAGTGGCTTACCTGGCAGCTCTATCTCATAGTTTTTCATGATGTCGAAGTCAATATATTTCCTAAGGTCGAAGGTGTGACTACAGCTGTAGCGTCCACACTGGAAGAGTGTCACTCACAGGACTGGTGAGAGCAGCCTGCAGCTTCTCATTACCATGTCTCCAGGGAGATTATTGAGCATCCTCACAATGTGGCGGCCAGTTTCCCCCAGAGTGAGTGATCCTAGGAAGCTGGGGAGGAGGAAAACGCAAGGCCTGTCAAAACCTCCCTGCAGAAGCACTTGAGTTTCAGGTAAAATATTACATCTACTATATTTTGTTCATTACCAGAGAATCACAAAGTAAAGAACATACTGAAGGGATAAGCATTAAGCTCTACTTATGAAAGGGAGGAGAATCGAAGAATTTGTGGGCATACTTTCAAGCAGTTGGGTTCTGAACCCCTGCTCTTGACTTACCTTGTCCCTGTAGTTGGGTCCCAGAAGACAGAACAACAAGGTGGCGGAGCAGTCCAGGGAATGCAGTGCTATGCAGCTATGAACTTTTATCTTACTTGTTCCTTGTCATCCTTAAGCCTTCTTTGGTTGCTGGCAGCGGCTCTGTCCCAAATGAATGCTTTCAAGCAAGAACTTTATGTTTCAGAAGACAACGTTGGGAAAAAATTGATCCAGCAAATTAATTCTTTGGCCAGTCTACAATAACGTGCCTATATTTGCTGTACATAGACAGTGTTTCTCTCAAAATTTGAGACCATTCTCTGAGCGGAAACACCTTATTGATCTCAACACTTTGTGTTTGGCCCAAGTGAAAACTGTGAGAAAATTCAGAACTGGTCAGTACAGAATGTGCACATCCACAAAGTCTAAATATTTGCTTCCTTGGGACTCCAGTGTGAGTTGTTTTAAACCTTGTCTGGACAGACTTCTAGTTTGGGTTCAGACTTGTCTGGACAGACTTCTAGTTTGGTTTTCTACTGGCTCAGTATGAAAACATAAGATGGAAATTCTCAAATGGACCACACTGATCCAACCTAAGATGGCTTAGTGGAAAAGTAAAGGACATTTTTTAGGACAGTTGTTCTCAAGTGTGGTCCCCAGACCAACAGTACCGGCAGCACTTAGGCACCTGCTAGAAACGGTCTCTAAGGTCTACCCCAAATCTACACAGAAATCTGCCTTTTAAAGGCAGATTTATTGGCCAAGCTTGAGAACCACTGCTTTAAGAAAACCCTCCCCCAGCTCACTGCATGTCACATAATAATAGCTTGGTAAAGTAGCCGGGCTGCACACTTGCATTTGTTCTTGTTCATGCAAAACTAACCACCAAAGAAGTCACACTGAGAAATAGGGACACCGAATACAAGGTGACACAGAAAACTGCTTATAGAGCCAGCACCAGAGCCCGGGTTCCCTGGCTCCAGAAAGTAGAAAATGTCTAGTATCCTTTCAAGAGGAAGAAGGATGGTGAGAAGAGGGAAAGGGAATAAGGAGAGAGGAAGAAAAACTATTGGAAAATAGTGCAGTCTGAAACTTGGTTTACTAGACATCAGTTCTTTCTAAAGATAACCACGGAATTCAAACACCAATGATTTTCACAGTAGACTTCATAAGAAAGTTAAAATTTTAAAATAATTTTATGCCCCATAAAACTCATCGTTATTGAGAGTGTTTTTCACATCTTTAAAAGAACAAACATCTTAACAGAGATATGTTTGGTCCTTCAGAACTTTCTCCCAAACAACTAGTTTGCTTTTATCTCATGGACACTGTGAAGGGAATTGTTGATTATATTGCCTTCTTCCAGAAAACTTAGAACAAAATTAGCAAGTGGACATCAATCAGCCTTTGGTCTAAGAGCTTCATGTGGCTTTGTCTGATGTTTCTTGCCTTTATTTCTCCTGCCTGATTTTCCTCTCTGGCTACCTTGCTATTCTGCTTATATTTTTGTCAGAGATTTCAAACCCTTTTAAGAATAAGGCTGGTGGGATGTTGATACATTAAAGGGAGAGGAATGATTCTTTACTCAAACTGCGAATCTAGGAGGAAACCTATAATCTCACTATTTGGGAAGCTGGGGCAGGAGGGTGGTATGTTTGAGGCCAACCTGTGCAACTTAGTGAGGCCCTTTCTCAAAATTAAAATGGATGGGTATGTAGCTCAGTGGTAGAGCACTTGTCTCATGTGGATACCCAGGACTCAATCTCCAGCAGTCAAAGAAAAAAGAAAGAAAAGTTAAAAGGTCCTTTTGTCAAGTGGGGCAGAGGGTCCCTCCCAGAGCCTCCCATGAAGCCCTGAGCATAACAATCAGGCCGCTCTGTCTCTGGCCCAGAGGAGAGGAAGCATATCTATTAGAGGCTGAAAAGCTCTTAGCATAGGTTGCTTCTTAGATTTGGGAGAGAGAGTAGAGAGAAAATAAACCCTACAGCTTAGATTCTGGCCTTTATGAGATGGGCCGATTTCTATTCCTCTAACTTTGAGACTACATCAGTATCCACATGGGGCTGGGCAAGCCAGGTGCAGGCATCCTAGGACCAAACATGCCTCCCTGCTGGTGTCATGCTTCAGCCTAGGACGAGACCACCCTGACTCTGCTCTGCTTGGAGTTCTGGGCAGTTGGGACAGTGGCATTAGGACAGGCAAGTATAGCTAACCAAAAGGGCCTAGTTCAGGCTTATTGTGAAAACTGAGAAAAATGCTTGCTCTGATTTCCAGTTCATCTGGTTCAGAACAGGTAACAGTATATTTTCCTCGGGGTACTACTGCAAGCAGGGTTTATTTCAGCCCCAAGGCTGTCTGATCAGAAAGGAAGTGGGGCTGTTTGGAGTACCCACTCACGTGCCAGCAGCTCACCCAGGAAAATTTCCAAAAACAGCTAAATGAGGACCGCAGTATCAACCTTGACTAGTTCCTTCTGAGCCCAGTTACATCCATAATGAGTGTCCCCTTCTCCCTCAGAGCATGACAGATGAGGGGCTTCACGAAACACATCCTGAGCTGTGATGGGAATCCGTCTCGCTCCACTGCAGAAAACATATATATCCCTGAACAGCTGTGAGGAATCTTTCATTATTCACGAACAATCTCACTGCTAGTCTTTGCCTCCTCTTTTTACATTAAAAAATGAAAACAGATTAAATGGTATATTCTGACAATGATTGTTTGCAAATACCTAGGCTGGGCTAGGGAAAGTGACAGAGAGATCACTAGAAAGAAAATAGAGGGTTTGGGAAACCCTGGGCCTCAGGAACAAAGACAAGCAATGTTCCTGCAGGGTGCCAGGGCCAGGAGGCCTCCCAGGGTGGCTTGGTCTGCACTGTGACCACCAGGGTCAGCTCAAGGCTGGACACTTCTGTTCCAATTGTTTTTGCTGGAAGCCGTTTACAGTCATACAGGAATCAGATCTGGAAAACATCAGGCATAGAAGAAGGTAAATTATCCCAAAGAAATATTCACAGGGTGAAGATAGTGCAGACCGACCCCAAAGATCATATTCACAGTGTTAAAAAGAGACTTTCAGGTCTATTGGGAAGGTAACACCCTTGGGCAGGGATCTCATGAAGGTGCTCACCTCTCTGGAAATTCTTTCAAAGGTCAGTGGCAGAAAGCAGAGGATGGCATTGGAGAAATGGGTGGAGGTGTCAATTGTTGCTTATGCCCCGTTCTGGAAGGGGCGTGGCTACTTCAATCAGTTCTGATGATGTAAGTCATCAAACCACCTCAGAAGCAAAGGGCGGCAGAGTTCAACTATCTGTTGGAAGACACAGCTAAAAGCAGAGTCTAACTAGTTCTTAACTAGTCTTATTTATTCTTGCAATCAATTTAGCACAGGCTTAGGAAATATTTACTGTATTCATTTTCTAGCCTGCTTTACCACCCCAAATCTAGCAGCTTTAGGCGACACATACCTAGTATCTCTGTTTCTGCAGGACACATGTCTGCACACAGCTAGGCTGGCTTCTCTGCTTCAGGACCTCGCCAGCCTGCTACCCAGCTGTCTACTGCAGCTGCAATCTCATCAGAGGTTCAGATGAGGAAAGATCTCCTTCTAGGCTGCCTCAGGTTTCTGAGAAATGTATTTCCGTGGAGTTGCCAGACTGAGGATTTCAGTGTCTTGCTGGAGTCTACCTTCAGCCCTGGAAGGGCTTTTGACCACATGGGCTTTTCCAGTTAGCGCACTTCCTTCCTGGCATCTTCTCTTTCAAATCCAACAACAGTAAGAGAGTGAGGCCACCAGTGAGACGGACTCTTAGATACCAGTCATGGGTGTGACGTTCCATCATCTTTGCCAGAGACAACCACAAATTAAAGGGTTAAAGGATATATGTTAAACTAAAAGACATGATCTATGAATCTCAAGATCTGGACCTCCAAGTTAAAAAAAAGAATTAAAAAAGGATCTGGATTTCATTTGGATCTTACTTTTTTATGTTTAAAAAAAAACCCTGGTAAGTATGAAAAAAATGGAATTTGAATATCAACCAGATATATAATGACATTAAGGATTTATTTTTAATTTTTAAAATATGGTAATTATATTTGTGGACTTTTAAGAAAGTCCTTGTCTTTTAGAAATAGTGAAGATGGAATTCTCCAGAAAAGAACTGGGAGAAGATGGGGCCTGGGTGAAGGAGGACTCTGGGGTTGACTGCGGAGTGAGCACGGCGGCTGTGTGTGGGAATTCAGTATTTTGTCAACTTTGGGGATTATTCAAAAGTCTGTATTATAAAACCTTTAAAACATGGGGAAATATTAGCCCTCATTAGTAATCAGAAATGTAAATGAAAACTATTGCATCTATTCAATTTCCAGGAAAAAATGAGATGACCATGCCCATTGTACTGAGGCTGCGATAGAACACTCCGATAGGTTGCGGGGTGGGGCAGGAAGGAGAGGAAAAGGAGTTGGTGCGCTCCTTGGCAAGCGCGTCGGTAATAAATATTAAGAGTCGTAACAGCTTTTATATGTTTGGTATAATAATTTGATTCCTGGGAATTTTATCCTTGCAAATAACTCCCAAAATGGACAAGGTTTTTGCACAAAGATCTCCATCACAGGATCGTAGCAAAGAATTCACCTCACCCAAATTGCAGGATGAGCTTTGCCCTCAGCAACAGGAAGGTGATCTTCAGGTCTTTGCGTCTTACCTAACAAGACAGTCATTGTTTCCCTGGGGCCTGGGCCACTGGGAAATTTAAATGTTTTGTTTTTGTTTTAAAGCAAAACAGAAAAAAGGGTAGAAATAACACAGAATTTCTAAAAAAAAAAAAATAATAACAGTAAGTAATCAACACTAGTTAATATATTACACATTGTTATCTTAGAAGTAATTGCTCAAGTTATAAAATCAAAGCATAAAAAATGAACAGACAATCAAACAATGACAGCACAAACTATTCTTTTGCTGAACTAACAGAGAAGTAGTAGCATGGTTATCTGTCCCGCACACTTAAACATACATACAGTTACAGTGATCAGGATTTTGGGCCATGTGTCCTTACTGCCCCGTGAGGGGCTAAAGACTAGAAATATCCACGTGGGTGGGCAACTGTAGAAGCCAAGGAAAAACTCTGGACACCAAGACTCGAGTGAGCTTCCTTATGGGCAATACTCTTGTGCAGGTGGTGACACGTCAGTCAGGAAACAAAGGACAGCCGGAAGCTCCCTGTCTGAACTTCCCTGAATTCTGCCCCATGCATCTTTTCCCTTGGATGATTTTAATCCACATCCTTTGATAATAGTAAGCCGTAACCTTGAGTGTAACAGCTGCCAGTAAGTTCTAAGAGTCCCTGTAGTGAATTATCAAACCTCAGGGTGCTCTTGTAATTGCACTAGACTTGCAATTGGTGTCACAAGTAAGGGAAGTGTTGGGGACTGTTCCCTAACCTCATAGCTGGTGTCCCAGGTGAGAGTGGTCTCTTGCATTGTGCTCCCTCTAATCTTGCATAGAGCTATTTATAAAAGGTCTCAGAGCGCCTTCAATGTTCCATAATAAGAGCGTTAGTTGTTTCATATACTCAGTATCATGCAGCTACTAAACATAGCACTTACATTGTGAATGTAGTTTGTCTTGAGTACATGAGGCTCTGGGTTCTACCTCTAGAAATAAAAGTGATAGATAGATAGATAGATAGATAGATAGATAGAATTTATATTAAATTCTTATAAATAATGGGAAAAGTTATATATCAGTCAAATATAAAATATTTAATGCATAATACAATTCCTACTTATATGTAGATTTTTATATAGATGTAGAATAATTTCCAGATGAATTATATAAAAATGTCAAGGAGTAGCTGTTTTGAAGTATCAATATGGTTATTTTATTTCTGTATATTTTACTTCTCTAAAAATTTCAAATGGTCTACAATATGCTGACATGTGTAATTTGCTTTGATAATCAGAATGTTTAGTTTCTAATTTTACCCACATTAGGAATAATTCCATAGCATAATAAAAGTGTCTCATGACTGATGTCTTACTTTGTTTTGCATTGCTATAGCAAAGTACTTGAAACTGAGTACTTTTAAAAAATTTTTAATTTTTAAGAGAATAAAATCAAGCAAAATAAAACAGAATAAACCGAATCAAAACAAAGCAGTGAAAGCAATACAGGACTTCAAAACAAGGAAATACAAAATCAGCAATGGAACAATGACTGCCGTACTGTCTCTTGCTACCTTCAGAATAGCTGTCCGTACCATCAGACATATTCAAATCAAACCAAAAAGGCTGAGGATTTAGCTCGGTGGCATAAGCACCTGCCTGGCAAGCATGAGGTCATGAATTTGAACGCTGGTACCAAAAATAAAATAAAACAGAAGAAAACCAATCAAAACAAAACAGCATGAGGACACTGGATCAACAAGATAACAGGAAATCAACAATGGCTGCCAAAATGTCTCTTGTTCTTTTCAAAATAGCTGCCCATCCTATCAGACCTAATAAAATCAAATAAAACAGTCAAATTGATAGAGGACTTCAAAACAAAATAATAGGAAATCAACAATAGCTACCATAATACATATTGTTATCTTTGAAATAGCTGTCCATGCCATCAAATCAAACCAAACCAAACAGAATAAAACCAACCAAAACAGTGAAAATTATACAAAACTTTAAATCAAAATAGTAACTTGAAAACAAAATAATAAGGTAACTAATAATGGCTACTACTTTCCCTTTGTAGACATTTTCTCCCATTTTACTTTCACAATATCTAACGTACATTTTGCATCCCACTAACTCCTTCAGTTTTTTTATACTAGGGAGACACCGTGATGTTCACCTATGTGAGTCCAGACCATTTCACCCAAGAGCATGATCACAAGTTACATCCATTTACCTGCAAGAGCCTTGTGATTATCTTTCTTTAGAGCTGAGTCGCTTTCCCTTGTATAAAAATGCTGTATGTTTCCTATGTGGTCTGCAGTTGATGGGCAAGCTACCCCTACTTTTTTCTGATTCTCTGTCACATGAAGCATTGTTTTCTGTCCTTTGGCTTTCAATCTATGAATTTCCTTTCGAGTTAATGTGTTTCTTGTACACCGCATATTGATGGATCTCGTTTGTTGATCCATTCTGCCTGTATTTCCTTTTATTGGTGAGTCGAGCCCATCTGCATTAATGGTTATGGCCAACATGCACTGGTTCATCTCTGCCATACTTTTTCCTGTCGTTGACTCCCGGCTTTGCCATTGTCTATCCCACTCGGCAATCCCACTCTGCTGCTGTTCCTGGGACTGCGGTCCTTTTTACCTCTCTCTAGAATATCTTTCAGTACTCTTTGTAGAGTTGATCTGGTGATCATGAATTCCTTCAGTTGTTCTTTATCATGGAAGTATCTTATTTCTACATTAATTCTGAAAGATAGTTTTTCAGGGTACATCAGTATGAGTTGGAAGTAGTTTTCTTTCAGGACTTGAAACACTACTCCAAACTCTTCTTGACTTGATGGTTTGTGTTGAGAAGTCTTTCATGATTCTGATGGGTTTCCCTTTATAGGTGATCTGGTTTTTTTCTCTAACAGCCTTTAATATTCTGTTCTTGTGTTGAATTTCTGGGATCTTGATTATTATATGTCTGAGTGTAGATTTATTTTGTTTACAGCTAGTTGGAGTTCTATATGTCTCATTTACCTGTATGTCAAATCTTTTTCCCATGCTTGAGAAGTTCTCTGCTATTACTTCTGTAAATAATCTATGTCGTTGTGTTGACTCTTGCTTTTTTTGCTGACACTTATCACTCTTAAATTATTTTTCTTTGCATCATCTTACAGCTATTGAATTGTTATTTCCTGGTTCCTTGTTATTTTTAAGAGATCTTTCCTTTCATAATAACTAGCTGCCACCCTTGTCTTTAAGGTCTGAAAGTCTCTTTAGTTTCTTTTGAGTGGCTTTGCCAGCTTTCAGTAGAGTTTTTAATTTCTTGGATATCTCTTTGAATCTGTTTCATGCATTCCAATTCTTCTCTATATTGTTCATTCAAGGTTTCCTTCATTCTCTTATGTTCCTCTTTTTTTAAAAGCTGTGTCTTGTTTAGATATGCTCAGCAACTCTTTTATTATGTTTGTCATTTCTTTTTTTACCTGAGATATTATTTCTGATCTCTTTTACAGCATCATGAAGTAGTTTCTTTGGTTCAGTTGCCATCATCCCAGAAATTTCAGGTGTGCAACTTCTACTTTCCTTCATGTCCAGCCTCCTGGACTTGTTCTATTTGGGCTGGAGGCCAGAGATTGCCTTTTGCTCCTTTGTCTTTACATTTTCTTGGGTTCCTCCAGATAAGGATGATTTAGGGTCCCAGGTGCTTCACATGTTGGCTACCTGTCCACAGTATAGGGAGATGGGTCACATACCTGGGTTTCTCCTAACCCAGGTTACCCACAGGCAGTAGGGTGTGGGGCAGGGTTCTCCAGACACTCATGGCTTCTCCATGGGATGGCTGGTTGGTTCTTCCGGCTTCCACTAGCTACTTGAGGAAGAGTCCTGATGGCAGCCTGCCTGCCTGCAGAGGCTGGGCTGACTGCTTCTCCCCATCTGTGCTAGTTACTCATGGGAGTGTTCCAATGGCAGCCTATGTGCACACAGGGGCTGGGATGGCTGCTTTGAGACTGGGTACTTTATAAAGAAAAGAGATCTATTTAGCTTGTAGCTTATAGCTTGAGGTCCAAAAACATGGTGCTAGTACTGGCTTTGACTTAGGGCCTTGGGGTAGAATGCATCACATGGTGGAGTGCATCCAAAGCAGAGAGGTCAGTGGCAAGACAGAAAGCAAGAGAGAAAGCACTGAGAAAGCTGAACTTGCTTTCTAACAACCTGCTTTCATGGTTATCAGTCTAGTCAAAAACTTATCTACTCTCTGCAGATGAATGTTAATCCCTTTTCAGGACAACACTCTCATGATCTAATGACCTCTTTATGGTTTATATCTAGATGTCCCCCCAATACCTCATGTGCTCATAGTTGAGGCTTTGGGGAGGTGGATGGATTACGGGTGTGTGATACTAGACTAAGGATGTGATAACTGGATTGGTTCACTGACTGGTTTAGCATGGACCTGAGTATGGATAATAGGAAGGCCCAGCCTAGGAGTGGGTGGCATCACTCAATAGGCATGTGGCCTGAAAGGAATCAAAAAGGAAAGGAAGACTTCCTACTCAGTTCTGCCTACCCTGCCATGGACAGTTTCTCCTCTGCCACGTCCCTCTCCCATGCAGGTATGCTGCCTTGTGTTGGAGCCAGCCAACCATGGACTGAAACCTCTACAAACTTCAAGCTAAAATAAACCTTTCCTTCTTTAACTTGTGCATGTCGGGTACATTGTTTCAGCAATGAGAAAGTAGCTAACATGACCTCCCAGCAGGCCCCACCTCTCAAAGAGCCCACTGTCCATCAATACTGTTACACTGGAGACCAATCTCCCAGGATATGAGCTTTTGGGGAACCAACTAATCAAACCATAGTAACTGGGAGCCCTCAAAAGCTCAAATTTGGCTATAAAGCTAAAGATGTCACCAAAAGAAAAGAAAGGAAGATGGACAGTAAGAAAATCTCTGCAGCTGCAAAAGAAGCTCTGGGAAGCACTATTTATTTATTTTTGAGACAGGGTCTCATTATGTAGTTCAGGCTGAAATTAAAGTCACTATGTAGTCCAGGCTGGCCTCAGACGGGCGGTGATCCTTCTGCCTCAGCCTCCCAAGTGCTGGAATTACAGATGCGTGTACTGTGCCAGGCTTGACAAGACAATTTAAAAGAGCAGTAAAACAAATATAAAGAATGGAAAGGAAAAAAATGCAAAACCAGGGGCCTGTGAAGCTCTGAAAACAGGGTCAGGAATGGCTGTGAAATACAGCTTCTGGATTACAGTCTGTCTGGGCTTTGGCCTGGGAAATACTTTTCTGGTCATGGCTACAGTTTTGGTCTGAAAGATTCCCTGAAGGCCCATGTGGTAAAGTCTTGGGCCCAGGCAGTGGTGCTGCTGGGAGTGGTGGAATCTTCCAGAGATGGGCCTAGTAGGAGGATTTAAGCCGCTGACAGTGTGTCCTTGAGAGGGATACTGGGACCCCAGCCCTTTCCTCTGTTTCCCAGCCACCATTGAGTGAAAGGTCCTTCTCCATGCTGGGTCCCCTCACAATGTACTGCAGCATGCCATAGGCCCCCAGCCATGGAGATGAGTGACTATGGATTAAAACCTCTGAAGCCAGGACCCCAAATAAGCCTTTTCTTCTACAAATTGTTTATATTGGGTATTTTGTCACAGTTCAGAAGGCTGATCAACATAGGAACTTTAGTGATTTAAAAAAAAATACCAACCACAAAATTCTTCATTTCTTAAGTGAGGCAAAGGGGCTGGAATGAATAGCATGCTCAGAAGACGATCTTGTGCAATGCCTCTATTATCATGGGCTTTGGTTACTTAGACTTTGGTAGGGTGTAATATGAAAACGTGGCTATAATATGAGGCCAACAGTGTGCTAAAGTCTTAGTTCCCAGCTTGGGGTTATTGGGAAGTGATGGAAATGGAGAGGCAGAACCCAGTGGTAGGTCTCAAGTCATTGGGACAGGGTACTCCCTAGAAGGGGATTCTTGGACCTCAGTCTTCCATATCTCCTTCCTTTCCTCCCTCCCTTTTTCCCTCCTTCCCTTCCTTGCATCCATCTTTTCTTCCTTTTTTCCCCTTTTTATAAGTTTAAGTCAGGTAATCGTTATAGTGATAGAAAGGTAACACAAACTTTAATAAAGAAGATAGTTGTTAGTTTAAAAATATCAGAAACCTGAAGGTAGTAATAAGTTGAAACTTGCAAAAAGAGCCCAGGTATCAGAAATGGCTTTTTAAAGTTAAGTTGAGAGCAAATAGAAAAAAGATGATACAGGCCACTGTTTGGGGATAGTAGTGATTTTTATCAGAAAGAAGGCAGAACCTCTACATCCTTAATTTGCTTTCTTCTTTACTGGCAAATAAAATCTTTTACCACGAAATGAGTAACAGCAATGTTGATAAGAGGGAATTAAAGCTCCAAGTGAAGAGATTACAAAAAGTGCCCCCTTTCCTCTAGCTAGCTAATGAATTAAAGTCACTTACCTCTATGAATTTCCTTCTAGGATACTGATAACCCTTGAAAATGGGATTGCTAAATTGTTGTTAGGGATCTTGGAGGCAACCAGGAGAATCACAGATTTTGAAAGATGAGGGTTAGTGCTTTTACAACAACAAAAGCAAAATATAGCCTGGAAATCAGACATTATATTTCACTAAGTATTTTCATTACCAATTTTTGTTACTTCTTCCAATAAACACGATGAATACAATGAAAGACTAAATATGACCATAAAATAGCAGTGCTCCACGCAGAGGCCAGCAATTCTGATCAGAGGGATAGATATAAATTGTTCTATCCATCTTATGGTTGAAGAAGTAGAGGCTCAAACAGACCTGCCCTTGGTCCCACTGAGCACTTTGAAAACAAAGGCTCAGGCTCATTTACAACACACACACATGATAGAAGATTGATATCATTTCTATCTTTGCTGTAATGATTAGGCTTTTGGATATGACAAATCTGCATTTTGAAAAATGTTTTCCTAACCCTCTGTCCCTCCTCCATCAGGCACAAAGCTGGCTGTTCTTTCAGAGATAGGAGCTGGAGGTGTCAACCAGGAAAGCTGGAAAATTGTGTTAAAAAGCTGGACACTGAGGACCGCTGGGCTGGGCTCAGAGCTTGGATACTGCTGAAACCTGTATTTCATTTGGCTTGGACTTATACTGCCGTAAGCAATTGACTGTAACACCAATATGTTTATGGTAAACAGAGGAGTTTCCTGAGGAAATGCTGCAGCAATGACAGACCTGATAGGAAGAATGGACTTGGAGAGGCTGGGAGGACTCGGTTGGCTGAGAGAACCATCTGGTTGAGGCTGTCTTGCTGCAAGGCACAGCCCAGATCAGGTTGTCTTAGTAAGAGATCAGGAAGTTTAGCTTTATTGATTCTGTCCACTTCTTGCATTTGAAGATTTTATCAAAAGTTTATGAAGGGAGAATGGAGGAGGGCAGAACCCAAAAGAAAATCAGGGTTTTAGTGGAAATAAGGTGAATGAATCACTTTAGGGTCCTTTTGTGTGGGCCCAAACAAGGCAGGTTGTTGGAAGAAGGGGGACTTCAGGGAGAAAAGCACTCCTCCTCCGACAAAACAACAAGGCAGGACTGAACCAGAGAATGAATAGGAAGTGCTTCGGACCGGTAAGGTAGTGTAGGATGCTTACTGTTACTTAGGGAAAATGAGTTAAGTTCTTTGGTTCATTTCCAGAAGGAACAGAGCACACTCTGCCTAGCCCTTTGCCTTCTCTTTTGAAGCTTATCTGCCCATGGCAGTGTGTGCTCCTTGCTCTCTGCTTTATAGTAATAGTGGGGTGGGCTCTGGCCCTGTCACCAGGAAAGGAATGCAATTTAGTTCTTGGCTTGATGAATCTAAAGCCCTGTCAGTTACACAGCTGACATCTGGGTGTCCCAGACCTTACCCTCTCATTTCTGCCACTGATCAAGACCAAGATGGAAAAAGAATGCTTGCGAAATCTGCAGATCAAGCAAGGCTATGAATACCCATGAATGCTTTTAAATACAGAACCTGATTTAAAAAGAGCACAGCTGGGCGCAGTGTGCACACGTATAATCCAAGCACTTGGGAGGCTGAAACAGAATTGCTGTGAGTTTGAGGCCAGCCTAGATGACACTATAAGTTCAAGTCCAGCCTGGAACAGCTAGACCCTGTCTCGGTGGGGTGGGGGGCAGGAGAGAGAGAGAGAGAGAGAGAGAGAGAGAGAGAGAGAGAGAGAGAGAGAGAGAATGAGGTGGGAAAAAAGAAAAAAATTGTAATCACAGTAGTTGTGTGGTTCTTCATGCAGGACCAAATAAAACCAAATTGTACAAGTGTAGGACAGAAAAGCACGGCTTCATCTAGAGCAGGCATCAAAATGCCAAGAGATTGTGTGCCAGAACTAGTCCAAAGCACGTCTTCCGAAGGCAGCTAAGTGAGCCTCCTTACATGACTAAAGCTATGGGAAACTGAAGAAGATGCTTTCTGCCTGTGGGCTGAATAAAGGATGAGGGATTAAGCAGGAGCAAGAGGGTTACTAAAGTGTTGAGAGAAGAAGCTTTACATGCTTCCAAGCCAGAGGTTTGGGGGATGACCGTCTGGTAAATATGTAATATGGAAATCAAAAAGCTTTTCAGAACTGGGAATGGGAGAGTGAAGAAGTAGGAACCAAGTAGGAAATGGATCCAAGAGGAACATATGAATAGGTTACTGCATGTGTCAGCCACGACCACCAAAAAATAAACTTTAGTCAAATGTGAAAAACACTGTCTGAGTTGAGCTGACAAATGACAAACAACAATAGGAGGCAGTCGTAGTGCTTAAGCCACCAGGAAAGTTGCAGCAAATTCTCACATACCAGATGTGCTGTGAGGCTGGACCACAGATTTAAGTCCCTGTCGATCATGCATTTCTGTGAGCTTGTTGCAAAACAGTGAATGCATGGCCTCATTTTAACTGCGTGCACAGCATGGAGCATATTAGGAAACATCAATCCATGAGGAAATTCAAAAATCAAAGTTCACTAAAGCCACTCCTAAGCTGCCATGTTTGATAGTTAGCCAAGCTCCTGATGCAAGAGTTCAAAGAAATTGAAGTCTTGTTTTTCTGGATGCCCACGGAGAGAGAGCTTGCGGTCACCTGGCTGCGGGCTGCAGTCCTCTGGGTGGAAAGCATGTCTGAGTCAGTGCCTCTGTCAGGAGACAGATGGAAGTGGCCACATGACCCCTGGTCCCACATCCATTCCACCAAATGGAGAGACATGACAAGCCTTTTATTTTCAGGATGGAGCATCATTGATTATTCCCTGTTAATGCTTCCCTGTCGATGGCAGGCAGGGACTGGAGGGAAATGGAAGGATGTGATATCCGGGCCCCCCAGAGGGAAAATCAATGATGTATGGTTTGATATTTCATCCTAGGATAACCTCTTTCTCCAAGCTGCAGCCCACAGGCTACTGCTTTCCTCTCCATGAACTCCACCAGACATTGTCACATCCTTTAACACTCACCAAAGGACAGGAGGAAGGAGAGAGAAGTGGGTGCCTAGGAATGATTAAGCATGCCTTCATTTTCTTTCAGGAATTTATAGCAACTAAACAGTCTACAGACTACACTCAGACTTCCTCTGCAGCTTCAGATCAGAGGGGAAGAGCCTACGAAGTCAGCCAAAGAACACTTGTCTGACTTATTACACATGCATCCAGTGGTCCGCTCACCTCAAAGGATGACCTTGGAAAACAGACAGCCCAGAAACTGCATGCCCCCTGGCACAGTGCTGACAGCTACAAGTTCAGAGTAAGAGGCAAAGACTTGTAATGCAGAGAGGTGAGAGGGAAGAAGCAACCTCTTTCTTTGTGTACACACCACACATGCACACACGCACACATCAAAAATGTTTATGTTTCTCCCTCCACAAAAGGAACTCAACATTCAAAACAAAACTCTTGAGAATCTTGGATGTGACAGAAAGGGAAAATTTCGTTCCTTCTGCGGTCTCAGGGTGAAAAGGAAGCAACACTCCTTAATGATTTTTAAAAAGGGAACACAAAACAGCAATGTCCAGGTACCTAAAGCTGTCCTCACTCTTTGGTTCCAAGCAAGGCTACCCATTGGCATTTAACCTCATCAGGGCTGCAGCCACATTGAGACGCAGAGCAATGCTGCTTCTGTAAAGCTCCAGCGTGTCTGTTGTGCTCCCCTCTTCCTATGGGAGTTGCCCCAGGAGAAGAGTACATTTCCCCCACTTTCCTAGCTCCTGGGACCAGAAATCCTCTGCTTCGGAAAGGCTGAATTAGGTAACCTCCAGTGGGCTTTCAAATCTGATTCTGAGGATTCACAAGGTGCATACCAAAATGTCTAAGCCCATGAGGCAGTTTACTACTTTTTGAGGACATGAAGCAATTCATGTTTTACATATGTACTTCTGTGGTTTTAACATGTTTTGAGTATGTCCCCCAAGGGTTCAAGTATTGAAATGTAATCCCAGCTGTGAAGTAATAAGAGGATGGGAACTTAGTTGGACTATGATATTTAGAGGTGAGGGTATTGGGAGAGGCATAAGGATTAGATAATGTTATGATTTATATCTAGATATCCCCCCAAAGCCTGTGTTCCTAGGTGGGGCTTTTGAGAGGTGATCGGATCATGGGTGTGTGATACTAGATTATGGATGTGTGGTACTGGAATCCACTGATGGTTTTACAGCTGAGTGTGATCGTGGAAGGTGAGGCCAGGTGGAAATAGGTGGGTCACTGTGGGTGTGGCATGGATATATATAAATGCCTTCTGCCTTGAGTACTTGCTGCTTTCTGTCTGTCCTGTCCTATCTCTCCTCTGCCATGCTGTCTTGCCTTGGAGCCAATTGACTATAAACTGAAACTTCTACAAACTGTGAGCAAAAATAAACCTTTCCTACTCTAAATTTGGGTGGTGGATATTTTATCCAGAAAGGAGAAAGTAACTAATACAGATAATGTCATTAAGGTGAAGTCTCCATGATTAGATGTTAAAGGCAAGATAGAAGGAAATCCTCCATATTTGCTATATCGCATACTGCCAATCCTCCCAATAGATGCTCAGACCGCTGGTCTCAGGCCTGCAAAATCAACCAAACAATACAAGTATTTACTTGCTTTTTGTGCCTTAGTTGCTATCAACTCAGCCTATCCTCCGTAAGCTGGTTGCTTACAGAGGGTGGGGGTTTTGGTTCTTGGCAGGTGCTGACTTTTCTCTTCCTGCATGATTTGTGCGGCTTGTCAGAAAGGCTGGCTGGTTGGCTTCTTGGTCGGTTCCTCCTAGTCCCAGCATGCCTGGTTCTCAGGAGGTGCTGACTTCTCTCTTCCTGGATCCAGCACAGCTTGCATGGTTTACCAGAAAGTCTGGCTGGTTGGCTTCTTGGTTGGTTCCTCCCACTCCCAGCATCCAATGCATTACTAAATGTATAGGATTGTATCTGTGTTATGAATATGAGCTATGAATATTTTATTTTTTCTTCAGTTTTTATTTTTTATTAGTACATATTTCCAATACAAAATGACATCCCTTATGCTGACTTGGTACCTGTACATGAGACATTTTAATTCTTTTTTTTCAACCCCTTCCCCTCTTTATCCCTTAATCCACTTTTCATATGAAAAAACTCTGTCTCCTTGCTTTATTATCTATCTTTTATTTTACTTTTTATTTATAATTTAGGTTTTTCATATAAGAGAAATCATGCAATATTTAGGTTCATGTGTCTAAATTATTTCACTTAAGATTAGTTGTTTTATCAGCTTTCAATGGAGCTTTTAATTTCCTAGATACCTTTTTGAATCTGTTTCATGCACTCCAATTCTTCTCCATGTTGTTCATTCAAAGTTTCCCTCAGTCTCCTAAGCTGCTCTTTTTTTGTTTTTAATCTAGGGACATAGGTTTTTAATTCTCTTGGGTATATACCTAAGCATGGGTGTGACATGGTATCTTAGGATTGTCATCTGCATTTCCCAAATGATTAATGATACTAAAATTCTTCTCATGCGCTGCTTGATTATTTGTACATTTTTTTGTACATCTTTGTTGGAGAAAAGTTTATTCAGGTTATTTGCCCATTTTTAAATTGGGTTGTTCATCTTCTTGTTGTTGAGTTCTAAGTTATCCTTATGTAATTTGGACACTAGATCCTTGTCAACTATGTGATTTGCTAAAAATTGCTCCCATTCTATTAGTTCTCATTTTCTTTTCCTGATTTTCCCCAGCACTGAGATCAAACCCAGGGCCTCAGGAATGTTAGGCAAGCACTCTATCACCAAGCTTTATCTTTGTTTCCTTGGTCCTTCATAGTTTTTTTTATCATAAAAGGTTAAATTTTAATGAAGTTCAACTTTATCTTTGCTTGTGCTTTTGGTATCATAGCTGGGAAACTGTGTTTTAATTCAAAGCCATATAGATTTATACATATGTTTTCATCTAAGCATCTTATCAGTTTAGCTCTTACATGTAGGTCTTTGAATGTTCTGAGTTAATTTTGTATATTGTGTTAGGAGAAAGCCAATATTTTTCCACAAAGATATCCAGTTGCTTCAATTGATTCACTGATTTCATAATACTAAACCAAACTTGCATTCCTAATATAAATAACTGGACTCCATTTGCTAATATTTTGTTTTGTATATTTATGGGAATGTTTATGAGAGATACAAACATTAATATATAATTTTCTTCCCTTGTAGATTTGCTACCTTTTGGTATTAAATTTATGGTGGTTTTGACATGAGTTGAGAATTCTTTTTCTTTTTCATTTATTTTGAGGAGGAGTCTTATAAAATTAGTGTCACTGCCCTAAATGTTTTTTAAAAAATCACTGGTGAAGAAATATGGATCTCACCTGGGCATGGTGGCACACTCCTGTAATCCTAGCATTTTAGATGCTGAGGCAGGAGAATCATTTGCAAGTTTGAGACCAGCTTGGGCTACAAAGTGAGCTCAAGATCAGCCTGAACTGCATAGTGAGACCCCGTTTCAAAAAGATGAAAGAAAAGAAAGAAAGAAAGAAAGAAAGAAAGAAAGAAAGAAAGAAAGAAGAAAGAAAGAAAGAAAGAAAGAAAGAAGAAAGAAAGAAAGAAAGAAAGAAAGAAAGAAGAAAGAAAAAGAAAGAGAAAGAAAGATCTTGAATTTGTTGGTGAGAAAGTTTTAGTTAAACCTTCAATTTCAATTTCTTAAACAGATATAAATCATTCAAATTATCTATTTACTTTTGAATTGGTAAACAGTATCTTCTGTTTCATGTGGATTTTCCAGTTTATTGGCGTGTATGTGTATGTACCATCTTATGATATTAATTCATACCTTTCTTATGAACAGATCTTACTTTCCTAGAATGGTTTTAGGCCACAGAGTTATAACTCTGTGGCCTAAAACTCAGAGTTATCCAGAGTTGGTAAGTACAGAGTTATCCAACTCATGCTCAGCCTCCTGGGCTCTGGCCATCACTCACAAGAATAGTCGTCTGTGGCCACTAATGAGCGTACATTGATACATCATTATCAAAGCTCATGGTTTACATTATTGTTTATTTTTGGTGGTATACATTCTATAGATTGACAAATGTATAATTACATTTATCTACCATTATATAATCATATGGGGTCTTTTCATTGCCCTAAAAAATTATTTATGCTCCTCCTATTCACCTTTCCCTTCCTCCTGGTTCCCCCTCATCTCTTCACTATCTCTACAATTTTCCCTTTCCAGAATGTCATGCAGGTGGAATTATATGTAGATTTTTCTGATGAGCTTCTTAGACTAACATGCATTTCAATTTCCTTCATGTCTTTTCATGACTTGATACCTCACTTCTTAGCCCTCAGCAATATTCCACTGTCCGGATACACCTCTGTTTATTCATCCATTCCTGCCAAGCATATCTTCATTGCTTCCAATTTTTGGCAATTAATAAAGCTGCTAGAAAGACTCTTAGCAGGTTTTTTTGTGGACTAAGTTTTTAGCTCATTTCAGTAACCACCAAAGACTGCAACTGCCAGATCATCCGCTAGGAGTATGTCTTGTTTTGTCAGAAACTGCCAGGCTGTCCTCCAGGGTGCCTAACAGTTCTCACCCCAACAAGCAAGGAATGAGAGGCTTCTCGTTGTTCAATCCTCACCAGCATTTGATGCTGTTGGTGCTCCTGCTATTCAGCATTGCAAATCATGTACGTACACTGGTATCCACTGCTGTTTTTATTTTCAGTTTTCTAATGATTTTCAATTTTCTAATGATGAGCATGCTATCACATGTTTATTTGCTATCTGTATGTCCTTTTAGGGAGGTATCCTCCCAGATCTTTTACTCATTTAAATGTTTATTTTTTTATTGAGTCTTGTCAAGAGTTTTTTTTTGGTGTTTTTTCTTTTGGTTTGTCTTTTGAGACAAAGTGTTGCTATGTTGCTCTTGGTGACCTCAAACTAGTGATCATTTTGCCTCAACTTCCTGAGTAGCTGGGACTATAGGTGAGTGACAATGCGCCAAGTTAAGAATTCTGTTTAGTTTAGGTGACAGAGCTTTATTAGATGCATCTTTTGCAAACGCTTTTTTCCCAGTATGTACCTTGAATTTTCATTTTCTTCACTGACAGTCTTTCTCTCTTTTCCTTCTCCTTCTTGATCAGTGTTGTTAGAAATTTATCAATTTTACTAATCTTCTCAAAGAACCAACTATAAGGTTTATTACTATCCTTTTTCTACTTTTCAAATTTATACTTAGGTGGATTTGTAGTCATTTTTATTTTTCAAGTTTTGCTATGTCATTTTTTAAAATTGCCATTAATTCAAAACCTTGTCTGTATGCATTGTAATTTCCTTTGGAACATCAGTTATTTGGAAATACAATTTCCAACTACTTAAAGATTTTCTACTGCTTTTTAAAAAAAAATTGATTTCTATTATCCCACTTTGGTCAGCGAACATGTTTTAGATGATTTTATTCTTTGAAATTTGTTGAGACTTTAAGGACCAGCACCTAGTAAATTTTGCTAAGTATTCCATGGGTATTTGGAAAGAATTTGGAAAGAATGCATCTTCTAATGGTGTTGGCTGTATTGTTCTATATGCTAATTAGGTTCAGTTTATTGTTCCTTTTGTCATAATCTTTCGTACTGTGAATTGATTACACTATGAAGCCTTTATCATTTACTAATTTTGATCTCCATTATTTTGAAGCAATATAGGTATGTCAGAATCCATACTATACCTTCCTAATTGATTTGTTTTATCTTTTCGGTATGTTTCTTTGGATCCTTAGGAATGCTTCCTACACTTGCCAAGACTGATAGTTTATAGCTATATTAGTCTTATTTTGGTTGATCTTTGCTTAGATTATCTTTTTTCCAACTTTATACTTTCAATCTTTGTTTCTATTTATACATAAAGTGTGCCTTTTGAAAGCAATATTTATATTTAGCTTTTAAAAATATTTATCCGTGAAGTAAGATGCCTCTTTAAAATGACCCTAAATTATCGCCACATCCAGGAGGTAAAGTCTTAAGTAATCCTCTTCCCTTGGGTAAGGACTGAACTTAATTCTTTTCTAGTGAATTCCACTGGTTAGTCATACTTATAAGTCACTTCACACGGATAGATTAAAATGTATCTGTAGGACAAATTCCTGGTTTCACCAGGTTAAAAGATGCACTTTCATAATTTTGATAGATCCTACCAACCTCCTAATTTTGTACTAATTTATATATGAAACTGCCTATTTAACCACACACTTGCCATTATACTGTACTATCCATTTTATTATTTTTGATAGGTGAACAATTTTTCTTATTAAGCATTTTCATATGCATGAATCAATTTTATTATCTCTTCCATGAAATGTCACTGTTAATTTTCTTAGCTCAATTTTACATTGCATTATTAATTTTTTCTATTATATTTGTAGGGGCTCTTCTACTTTAGCTCCTCTTCCTGGTGCAGTATCTTGTCCAAACTCTTACTTGCATTTGCTTAGGGTACTAGAGTCACAAAGAAATTTTTTATGTCTATGAAATGTAATCTAGCAACCTTTTCTTCTGTGGTTCCTGGGTTTTGTGTCATACTTAGGCCTTCTTCACTCTCAGATTGTAAAAGAGGTTTCTTTTAAAAATTTTTTTTCCTAGTATTTTTAGAAATTTTTTTGTTTAAATCTTTGAGTGTTATGCAGTTTGCCCTGGTATAAAGCATGAAGTATGGATCCAACTTAATTTTTTTTCCAGAAGATCACACAGTGCTCCCCACCCTATTGACTCAATAATCAACTTCCTACCGACTGAAACACCACCTCCATCATAGCTTCAATTCCCATTTGTATTTGTATTTCTGAACTGTTCTATGCATCTAACTGTTCACAAATTATTACCAAACTCTTTTAATTTCTGTAGATTTATAAATTTTAATGTCTAGTAGAGTTAGAATCCTTCTTTTACTCTCCCTTTTTATCTGGTTGTTTTTTTCCATAAGAACTCAAGAATCAGCTAACATCAATCTGTTTTAAAAGTCCCATTGGTGTCTTACTGGAGATCACATCAAATTTACAGGTGAAGGGGAAGTAATATCTTTAGGATGCTGATTATTCCTATGTAAGAACGTGGTATGTTGTTAACATACCATGTTTTGTGTACCTCATTTGTGTTCTAAAGATTTCTACAAATAATATAATTTTATTCCTAAGTATTTTTTTGTTTTCAGATGCTACTGTAAAATATTTTCTTCCATTATAATATGAAATTGAATTGTTTATATAAAGACCATCAATTTCTGAAAGTTAATTCACTAAATTCTTACTTGGTTCGTGAGTTTTTGGTTAGTATTCTTTAGTTTCTATGTAAACAATCCAGTCATATCATCTGAAAATTATAACTTTACCCTCCTTTCCCTTCTCACTTTGGTATTTTTTCCTTCTTGTCTAATTATTTTGTTTAAGTCTTGCAGAACAATTTTAAATAATAGTGATGATTAACAGATATCTTTGTCTTGTTCCTGGCTTTAATGAAATTGCTTCTGGTATTCTCAATTAAGCACGACACTGGCTTTGAATTGAGATAAATATATTTTATCATGTTAAGGAAACACCCAGCTATTCCTAATATTAAATGATCCTTGCATCCCTGAAATAAGCTTCACTTAGTCATGGTGAATTACAGTTTTATCTAGAGCTGTTTGAGTGGGTTCAAATCCTAGCATCACTATTTCTTAGTTATTTGCCTTCAGGCATAATTCCTCTTTATTGCTGTTTTCTTATCTTTGAAAAATAAAGATGATAAGAATACTCACTCCTTAGGCTGTTGTCCAAATCAGCTAACTGTTATATGGAAAGCTCAGCATCTTTTTACATTTAAGAGACTTGCATTTCATACGGGCAGTCCGTTCCTCTCCAGCCCCCATTATTCTATAAAATATTCTCCACTTTTAGAAATCCTCTACAAATTAGGGATATCAGAGCTTAACCTGCTATGTGAGCCAAGCATGTGGCATGGGCCTGCAATCTCAGCATTTGGGAGGCTGAGGCAAGAGGATCACTGTGAGTTTGAGGCCAGTCTGGGCTTCATAGTGAGCCCTTGTCTCAAAAAAAAAACAAGAAAAAAAAAACAGGGCTATAGCTCAGTGGCATCTGCCTGGTAAGCACAAGGTGCAGAGTTCAATTCCTGGTACCAAATAATATAATAATATCATAATAATCATAATAACTGATGATGTAAAGTACAACCATGTTTCTCAATTATCACTTGTATTTTACTTTTCTTACACTATATCTGTAATACAGCAGCTGTTAGTTTTTTGTATTATTATTATTAAGCAAAGTCCAACATATCCCCAACTGCATCTAGACTACTTTAAGAGTATTTGGTGGGAAGAATTACATTATTAGCCCCAAAACTTCTCCCTTCCCTGAATCCTTTTTGTCACATGAATTTACAATCTTTTCTACTAGAGAGGTGGAATATATTTTTTAAGTGGTCCAATAGGGCACTAGAGGAGAGCTGTCCAGGCAGAACTTGGCAGTATTATTATGCAATTCAGTTGGAAAAACTTGCCCACCACAGGTTACAAAGCAGGGGCAACAATTTTTCTTTGTTAAATAATGGTTGGATAGGACTTGCAACCATAAAATGTCTCTGTCTCATGTCCACCCCTGCCTTTTTAAACGGAATCCTTCAAAATGCAAAATCCATTCTTAGGTCACAGTAGCCCCCAAATGGGCTTTGGGACACATTAGGCCCATCGGTCAGAGCTCACTAGCCCTGTTACACATGAATTCATCCTGGTTTAATTCTGTACAATTACATCTTATCAATTTAAAAATTATTCTGACATATGGTGTGAGACATGTATCTTATTTTCTTTTTCTAACTGACTTATTTATAGAACTATATCCAGTTGTACTAACATTGTTCATTCCTTAGGGTCCATCTTTTTCCACATTGACTTAAGGCAGCACTTTACTGTATCTTAAATTTTTTTTTTGATTTTTTAAAAATTTTTATTTAAAGAGAAAAAAAGCATGTAAAAGGTAGAGATAATACAGAATTTCAGAAAAAAGATAAACAATAAGAAATCACTAGTTGATAAATTACATATTGTCCTCTTAGAAATAGTTGTTCAAGTTACAAAATTAAAGCACACAAAGTAGATAGTCAAACAGTGAGAGTGTAAACAGCTATGCATACATGAGTCTCTACATGTATTTCTATTCTTTCTGTATTAGAGGGAAAAACAAAACTTAGTAAGACAAAACAAAATAAATTCCTATAAAAACATGAAACCAAAAAGTTGTATAAAACCACAGTACAAGGTGATCTACAATGATTGCTGTGTTGTTTCTTATTATCTTCAATAGAATTGCCTATATCATCAGGCATAAATGAATATAGCAGTATAGTTGAATATAACAGTACATAACAATATTAGTAAAAATAAAACATTGTAGACAGTATAAAACTTCAAAGGCAGGTAATAATCAAACCAGAATGGATATTCTAGTGGATCTTGTCATCTTAAGTGCAGTTGCCTATACTCTCAGACTTGATACTATCAATCTTAACAGCTTTGAATAAAATCTATCAATACAAAACAGCGATCTAACAAACCAGATTCAGTTATGATCAGTCATGGTAGTATAACAGTGTAGGTTATACAGAACTTTAGATTAAGTTAATAATTAGGTTACCATACTATATCCTGCTATTTTTGGGATAACTGTCTGTGCCCTCAAATCTAGTACAGACTGGTACAGAATATAAAACATCTAAGCAGAGTGGTGTGAGTAATGTGGGTTTTAAATCCTGGTACACTATTAATAATATAGTGTATCAAGGCCATCTATGTTAGAGATTCTAGCCATCCTTCTCTGCCTTATTTCTGCTATGCTATTTTTCTGCCTTTGTTTGTCTAGTTTTCTCCTTCATTCTACTGCCTGTCCTGTTCATTGAGGCCTTTCTGCCACTGTTCCTAAAATCCTGGTATTTTTTTTTCCCTCTCTCCAGAATGTCCTTCAATATTCTCTGTAGGGTTGGATTGGTGGTCACAAACTCCCCCAGTTCCTCTTTGTCATGGAAGCATCTTGTTTCTCCATTAATTTCTAGTGACAGTTTTGCAGGGTACATCAATCTGGGCTGGAGGTTATTTTCTTTCAGGGCTTGGAATATTTCGCTCCAAGCTCTTCTTGATCTGATGGTCTGTGTTGAGAAGTCAGCCGTGATCCTGATGGGCTTACCTTTATAGGTAATCTGTTTCCTTTCTCTGACAGCTTTTAATATTCTGTTTTTATATTGAATTTCTGGTATCTTGATTATTATATGTCTGGGTGTAGATCTGTTTTGGTTGTAGGTAGCGGGAGTTCTGTATGCCTCATATAACCGAATGTCATTTTCTTTTCCCATGCTTGGGAAGTTTTCCTTAATTATTTCTGTGAATAGCCTTTGTAACTTGCCTGTATGTATTCCTGCTTCTTTGTTCACATTTCTTATTCTTAAATTGTAGATTCTCTTGCCATCTTCTAGCCTTTGTATTGTTACTGCCTGTTTCCTTGTTATTTTTAAGAGATCTTTCCTTTCATGATCACACATTGCAAACTTGTCTTCAAGTTGTGATAGTCTATCCTTAGTTTCTTTTAAGGTGTTTTGCAGCTTTCAATGGAGTTTTT
Organism: Hydrochoerus hydrochaeris; assembly: GCA_004027455.1. Taxonomy (NCBI): domain Eukaryota; kingdom Metazoa; phylum Chordata; class Mammalia; order Rodentia; family Hydrochaeridae; genus Hydrochoerus; species Hydrochoerus hydrochaeris. The sequence continues at coordinate 115,405 of PVLA01003810.1, read as the reverse complement.
AATTTCCTGGTAGTCTCTTTGAATCTGCTTCATGTATTCTATATTTTCTTTATATTCTTTAACGAATGTTTCTCTCCTTTGTGTTCCTCCCTTCTTCCATCTGTATCTTCCTGAGAGATGCTCCCTGAGAGCATTTCTTTTATTACTCTACTCATATCTTGCTTTACCTGATTTAATATTTCAGTTTTGAGCTCATCTACAAGGTCCCAAAGATATCTTTTAATGTACATTGAAGCCATGTTTGCTGTTGCGTGTTTGCTGCCCTCAGTCTCCCTTGTTTTTCCCTCTCCTGGATCAGGGGTCTCAGGTTTCTGGGCTGGGGGCCTCCTCCTGCCTCTCTCTCCTGTCATGGTCCTGGCTTCCTCCACACAGGTTACAGTGCAGGTCCCAGCCCCCTTCTCTGTTGCCCACATTTGCTTCGAAGCATGCTGGCGAGGGACCTCTGCCCTCTCTTGACTGCTCTTATCACTGAGGTGCAAGCAGCAGCTGCCTATGTCTGCCTCTCCCCACCGGGCCAGCCAAACTTCAGGAGCCTTCACCCAGTCAGTGCTTGCTAGGTGCAGGGAATAGATTTGGGATGGCTCATTGGGTCCTGGCTAGGGGTGCGGCCCAGTCCAAGCAAATCCCACGAATCTGCTCTGAGGAGGGAGGAACCAACTGAAGTTACTGTTGTTCCCAGTTCAGGCTCCTCCTGCCAGATTCTAACATGTCACCCATTTGATCGTGCCCTTCCCGTGGGGGGGGGGGTCCCAATCCCAGCACTGACCATGGATTAATGAAGGTCCCTTTGCTGGCTCCGCTCTCCATTGGGCTCACCAACCCCTGACTTCAGCACTGCTGTGCTTCCCATGAGTGGCAGCGGGAACGAGTTTGGGCGGCTCTGCCAGCCGTCGTGGATTCAGGCCTTTGCAAACTTGGCAGGTCGCTGTGAACGAAAACACTGTGTCCTGTAATTTCTAGCTGTTTCAGTTGTATTCCCAAAGTATTTGACCAGCTTTTTTACGTTTTAATTTCTTCCTGTGTCAAGAGGATCCATCTCCCTCTGTCTGGGTCTCTCCAGGGTATTTTATTCTGGCCTATGAGTTGTTTCTCCTGGGAGGCTCTGTATTTTGTTGCTCACTGATTGGCCATCTTGTCTCCTTCCCTGTATCTTAAATTTTAATATGCAGTTGGGCCTATCTATGAAACTGTCTCTTCCATTCCACTTTTGTGTCTGTTTGTGTGCCTGCGCCATACATTGAGAGTTAGAGGCCTTATGTTTTAATATGTAGCAGGACAAGCCTTCCACTTCCAAGCGCATTTGGAAGCATTTCTTGGGCTAGTTTTGCTCCTTTGCTCTTTCAGATGAACCTGTCATCAGTATGACTGGTGTCAGAAAGCAAACTCATGGTATTTTGGAAGATCACAAAAAGTATTTCAACAAGAATATTTTGGATTTTAAACTACTGATTAGATTTGCTTAATGTAATAGGACTAACCAAGCTTTTTATTTCTCCAGATTGAATTTTGGTAAATTTTTTCTGATCATTTGTCCCTTATGTGTTTTCAAAAATATTGGTTAAAGCTGTTCATAGCATTCTCATTAACCTTTTAATATCTGCAGTATCTATAGTTATTTCTTTCTTTGGTAACTAAAGCTACTAATATCAGGGGGAGTTCTTTGATACCTGAATTGAAACTTCATTCTTCCAGGGAGACTTTGTGTTTGTTATTGGTTGGTTGGACCATAAAACTCTAAAGGGACAACTGTTCCATATTTCTAGGTGAAAGAAAACAAAATAAACACGTCTCTGCATTAGGGCCAAAATCACAAAAGGCAAGTTTCCCTGCCATCATGGCTACTCAGTGGTTTATTATTTATCCTCACACTGAGAGCAGTGCCTTGAGGTTCCCTGGTTGTGGGCATCTTGGATTAAATGCCCTGCCTTGAGCAGACACTGTCTGACCTCCAGGGCCCATCCCAGTCTTCAGGATCAGGATTAACACACACCTGCCAGGTGAAAGATGGTTTCCATCTCACTTGCCTCCTGAGGTTCAGGCTTTCAAATAATTTTTATATTGATAGATTCTTCATTTTTATTCCACTGTGCATTTAGAAGTGTGTGTGTGTATGTGTGTGTGTGTGTCTACTCTAGAGGATCAATGACAAAACTAACCACCACAAGTAAAAATTAGCATTCAAAGTCAGGCATGGTGCCTGTAATTTCAGCACTTGGGAGGCTGAGGTGGGAGGATTGCTGTAAATTCAAGGCCCACTTGGGCTACATAGTGAGTTTAAGGCCAGCTTGGACTGCTTAGTGAGACCCTGTCTCAAAAAAAAAAAAAAAAACAGCATTCAAAAATAAGTATATTCATTATAGAATAACTGGGTAGAAGAAACAAAGATAGAGAAACCTCATTTACTAGCAATGAAGAGATTAAATACTCAAATAACCTTAACCAGAAATGCACAAAACCTGTACAAGAAAAATTTTTACATACTTTAAAGGCAGACACAAAAAAGATTTGAACAAAGGGCAACACATTAGCTGAATATAAGTTTTTCTTTTTTGAAGTCATTTTTTAGCAAATTGGACTTTTCCCCCAAAAAAATATTCATTAGCCCAAGATTTTAAATTATTTGCAGAGTTGAGTAAAATGTAAGTCTTATTCAGGATCTGGCAACTCAATCTTATTTCATCTGTCTGGCTATTATGTTATCTCAAAATGTATATTTTACCACATAGTTTAAAAATCAGCTCTTCACATATTTCCTCATTTTTCTAACTAATCAGTTTCTCATCTCTATTCTTTTTATCTGCTTTTAAAAGATTTGTTATACTGTCCTTTTCCTCACACCCTATATTGTACATTTATTTTTCCTAACTTTCAATATACAAATCTTGGGGCTATGAATTTTCCTCTGAGCATTGCTTTATTTGAATCTCATCAGAACAAATGTATTTTTTGGACTAAAACAATGCTTTTTAAAATGTTTTGTATTTCCTACTCAACTTGATAGTAGTGGGAGAGCTAGAAAACATTTTAGATTGTAGAAAGGCATTGTGTTCTGGTCTTACTTGGTTGTGTTTTTATTACCAAATGTCATCTGTACTATTTCTCCTTTCTGGAATTTATGGACGTTTTCTCCATGCTCCAATATACTAAGCTAGAAGAATGTTTAATGGATACTTGAAAATAAAGTGTTGTCACCATTCTAGAATAAAATGTAATATATACTCATCAGTCTACTTTATTTAAATCTTCCCATGTCCTTTTATCTACTTGCTCTGTCATGAACGGATGGTTGCTTTAAGATCTCCAACTTTCCATCCTCTCCAAAGACATTTGTATCTTTCTCTGTCTCCATAGTTTAGAATATATAAATGGTCCTTTGTGCCAATACATGTAACTATTATCTTCATTAGGAGAGGCATCCTTTAGCATGACATATTATCTCACTTTCTTTCATTTGCTTTTAGTTCAACTTTGCCTGATATTGAGTCTACAATCTATTTTCTCATTTGTTTTTGCTTGATCAACATTTCTGAACCATTCTGAGCCTTATAACCTGGAATTAATGTCTCCCCAATATTTTAATCCTTTATTTGTAAGATGCATATGTTTGGTCTTATTTTATAACTTTAAAAATCTGTCATTTTTGTAGGTTTTGTTGTTGTTGTTTTACATGTGTGCATCTTTTCCTCACAATTAACAGTATGAATTTCTCTTCTAGGGATTATTGCTACAGCATAGGATTCCCTAAATACTTTTTCTTTAGCCACTATATCTTCATTACCTACTCTAAGCAGTGATGAAACTAGTATATTTACTTGTTCTCCTTATTACACTTTAAACAGAACATAAAAGTCATTTCCCCATTTTTAGGTACAAAACGCCTAACTTAAAGGAATGGCCAGTCAAAAGATGTTCTAGAAAAATGTTGGCCAAAATCACCTGTTTCACCTTTACACAACTTCAGTGGGGTTAGCAAACCTTATAGGAGGGTATTAATGAGACCAAATCCATGAGATCAAAGCTTACGAGTCAGCTGGATTAGTTTTACCTTCTGGGTACTTCTCCGCAGGTTTAAAATATCAAAGATGGCAAGAGTGCCCAGTCTAAAAGGTATGAATGGGACAACACAAATTTACTGCCACCACTGAAAACAAAACATACAGTGCTGCACCAGTAGTTGGTTGTAAGAGTTCTGTTGCCGAAGAACAGCACTAGGAACCAGGATTGTCACACTGTGTGTTAAACTCTATGGCCCAAGGGAAATAACTTCAGGCTGGTGCCTTGCTAGAACACAGGCGAGATTACATACTCAGCCATGGGAAAAGCTGCCATTTCCAATTCCATCTACTCTACTCTTAAGCATGTCAGTAGCTCCCTGGTTATGTTTCCCAGGGAAAGTGATCGAGGGAATATAAATTCCTGCTGTTTCTACGATGGGTCAGCTAGAGCAGCATTCCCATGCACCTGAGCTCAGCAGAGGAGCCACACAGCTCCCCACGACCACAAGCACGGACCCTTCATTTTCCATTTCCTACCTACCTTTCCCTGCTACTCCATGTGTTTTTGTCAACTACACCAAAATACTTGCTGTGCTCAGAACAAACCATGATTTCAACTGCTCCTCACTTAACTCCTGCTTATCCTTCAGAACTGGCATCCGTTTATTTATTTATTTAGCCCAGTTTGAGTTGGAGTACCTCTCCTCACTACCCAACTGTCCTGATAGTCTTGGCCTGAATTTACCACTCCATGTTGTAATGCTTTTCTTGTCTGTTCCTCAGAAGACTATGGACTTTAAGACGGCAGGAAGCTGGGTGAAATGACAGATCTGTAACCGGGAAGCTGAGGCAGGATTGCTGAGTTTGACGCCAGCCTGGGATACATGGTGAGTTCAAGATCAGCCTGAACTATATAGAGCATCCCTGTCTCAAAAAATAAATAGTAAGTATGTTCTCCTGTCCTAACAGTGCTGGGCATCAAATGTGAACTACACACATCTACTAAATCTGGGCCTTTCTAAAAGCCAAGATTTAAGATAGCATTCTAGGGGTTGTTCTGCAATCTTTTCAACACAGCACCACTATCAACTCAAAACAAGGCCCTGGCTGAGGAATTGGTTGTACCTTGGTACACAAATGACATCTTTTTATTGCCATAGATTTGAAAGATTTTTATTGACTTTTTTGTTGTTGTTCTGGTCACTTTCAAAAACAAAAATGGATTATTAGAAGAGGATGTCACAGAAACTGGCTATTTTCTTTCATTGTCATAGGCAGAGAAGGGAGGTACCTATTAGGAAAAAGGGCAGCTGGAGAGAGAAACAGCCTGCCAGGAGCAACAGGCCAATGGTGAAGGAGACCTCAACAGATGCCTGGCCCTAAAGACTTAGTTATTTCTTAGGTACATGACTTTGAACAGTTCATTTATATTGTACAAACAGGCAGCAGAAGTACTGGTTATGATCAGTCACGTTACCATCAGATTTAAGTTTGAATCTTGGAAGACCCTTACTAACTATATAACTTTGAGTAAGTTAAGTAACTACAAGCATTTGTTTTACAGTGGAGATAAAAGTACCTAACTTGAAGTTGTTAAGGAGTGAGGTGCTGTTTACAGATGATGTTAATAATCATTTACTAAATATTCACCATTATTTGGGGGTATAATAATATCCCTAGCAATACATAGGTCTAGTGGTTTCAGAGGAGTCTAAGGGACCCTGGAATATCCTGGTCGAGAGCAGCCAGCTGCCCTTTTTCCTAAGGTTTCTGAAGATGGGTTTGGTGCCAGTGCTCAGTGTTCGCATGTTGAATCAGTCACCAGAGGCGGGATTTATCGTTCAGTGGTCATTCAGTCCCCGAAGGACCTTCCTGTATTTGAGGAATTTTTCCGTCCCCAATAGAAGTAGGACATTCTAAAAGATCTCACCTTCACTTTATACAACTAGGACATGACTGCTCATTAGATTCACCTGTTCTGGACTTTGAGGGACACAGTCTAACCTTGACTTGTCATGAGTCACCACTCCACCCACAAGTAGGCAGTAGGGTGATCCATTCTGGATTCTAATCTAATCTGACTAGTACTTCCTCCTGCTTTAGTACAAGAATCTGGAGGAGGAACAATGGAGTCAAATGAAGCAGGAGTATGCTTTCCTCAAAGTTTGCAGTAAGTAATAAACCTAAGTGCTTCACTATGAGTCTCTGCTTTAAGTTGCAGCATTAAGGTGGCATGTGCCTTGTAGCATGTAGGTGTTAAAGGAAGTAATGCAGGTGAAGGCAGAGACAGACATCTAGCCTGTGCTAGACTAGCAACCCATCTTCCCAACCCCTGAAATGAAGAGCAAAACACTTCATTTTTCAAACTCCTCCCACTTCTAACCTGCTCTCTTGACAAAGTAGTTATAAACACCAATACCATAAAGTTCAACCTAAGGACTAAATTTTGGCAGCTTAAAGTCACCACTGAACCAAATAAGAATAATTTTAACGATGGTGAGGATGGTGGTCAGGTTTCTGCCTAGTGCCTCTCAGCTCCTGCTGCAGTTTTCAAAAGACTGAAGGATGCCCTACTCCACCACACCCTGCGTTGTGCTGAAGTAACCTCTCTTTCAGCTGGGGAATTTTGATTCTTTTTAAGCACCCCAGGTGATCCTAATGCACAGCAAGGGGTAAAACCACTGTTTCAGTGGACTTCAAAACTAATAAAGTCGAGTGTGAGGGCAGGTACTTTAGAGGTAGGAGGGGGTTCAAAGGGTTGAAGGTTCTTTGAACACCTTACAGTGTAAAACTGCATGCAGCTAGACTGAGCAAGAAACTACTGGTAGGACAGCACAAGCGCAGAGGTGACTCTTCCTGGGCAGGACAGGCACTTACAAAGAAGGCAGAGGCAAGGAGGCATGTGAGGGAAAAGTGAAGTTCTGCAGAGTGCTGCTATTTCACAGGAAAGGACGGGATTAGCTGCTGAAGTTGAAAGGTGGAGTCAGCAAGGGTTTCGAATGTGGGGTTTGTAAAAACAGCTGACAATAGGTGAGAATTTGAGACACATACTAAGCAATTAAACTGTTGGCATCAGTTTGCTCTGTGGGGCTTTTTTTTCTTGGTCTATGGGGGGGAACAAGATGTAGAATCCATCCATAGTGAAATGGACTGATTTCAACTTTAAAGCTATTTCTGAGTTCTCAAGATATCTTTTATTTAAAAATATATTTTTGTATTTTTTTTTTACAATACTGTATTTTCATTTTTTTATGCAAAACATTTCAGTGAGAAGTTTGCAAGAGTCAGAAATAACACTAAAGAAACAGATTTCTTGAGAACTAGTAACATTGACTTTTTTTTGGACACTGGAAGTTTTAAATGGTCTTTTAAGATGCGAGAGAAAAATTGTAAAGTGTTTAAAAAAGAAAACTATAGAAATTTATATGATGGCTAAACAGCTTAACACAAACATCTAAGTAAATACTGCTGATAAACACTGTATCTGGTGCAAACCCAGGAACTCCTGAGCCTATAGTCTAAGAGAACATGGGTTTGGGAGCTTTGCCAACAAGCCAGGACCCTGTCTAACTACAAAAAATGTGCTGCTGAAGTGAGCACCTAACTACAAAAAAAAAAATTTTCTTTCCAAAAATTCAAGGTTAGAATATGACATTCTGAAATACTTAATCCAAGTCAGACAACAAAATCAGCATAATGCTGTTGGTTCCTAACCCCTGCAGACTCAACTAGCTGAAATGTAAAACTAAGACAACAAAGTGTAAGTGGGATTGCAGAAAACTGATTTTTGCATACTCTTAAGTACTAAGATTAAGTCCTAGCATATTATAAAAAAAAAAAAAAACTCAACAGGTATTTATTACATACCTATTTACACAAGATAGGATTTTCTCCCAATTATTTTTTTCATTTTATGAGTCATACTTTAAAGAAGTGATTATGATAATGCTGGAAAATATGTACTTTGCCTTAAAACTAAGATGCAATAGGCAAATACAGTAAACTTGGGAATGGCAGTGTCTTACACAAATAGTTTTTACTGTCAATTATGAAAAAGGACCATCACTCAGACTCAAAATTTTTTGCTATATTTTTATATTTCTTTAAAAAGTTATTTCTATCCATTTAAATAGGGATTTGACGACATTTTTCTTCCATACTGTCCTTGCTTAATACTTCCAATTTTTTAAGAACTTGTGGGAAAAAAGTGTAAGATAAAGACATTAACAATTTATGCAAAGAGCCATACATAAAACATCTCTTTACCTAAACAGAACAGCAACTTGGGTTTAACTGTGGCATACTGAGGTTCTCAAACGTTATGTGCCAGCCTCCTGTGGGGCTTTGTTAAAAGCCTGCAGCTCACCCTGCTTCTGACTCAGGACGACAGGTCGGGGAGAAGGCTGCTGGCCTAGAGACCAAGCTTTCAGAAGCCCTGCTCCATGTGCTTCTTTTTTGTCTTCCCACCTCCCCACCTCATTAAGCTGATGCTTCGTGGTAAACATCTTCAGGATCTGCCCCATTCTTCAATACTGTACTTGAAAAAAATCTTACTCTCCACATCTGGCAATTTTGCTAAGTGATTGTAACTACTTGCAGGAAAATTTTTTTCCGGTCATATGTAATTTTGTTGGGCTTATAATGCAGTCTTCAGAAACACTGCTCACCTTACTTCCATGTTGCTGTTTCAAGGCACTGGACATTCATCTTCTTGTGATCTGAACTAAGGAGACGGCATCTGGGCACTTGTGTTTCGTGCCTGGTGGTGGGGCTTACCATTTTCCTCACCTCTGAATTCTGCTGCAGTTTTCTGATGGATTAGAACAAGTCATGATCATTGCCAGCACCACGAACGCTGCTGTCTCAATAGGAACAAGGAAGGAGGAAATACTGACACGCACAACTGGCGGCTCAAGCATTAGCAAAGGAAGCAGCTGACAAGGACAAAGTGCTTCTACCATCCCTCCCACCATCACAAACATGGCATGTACTCTAAGCTAAGCTACACCTACAGTGCATTCATAGCTGCTGGAGTAGTCAGTCTGCACTCAGCTTAGACAAGGTCCAGAAAACTTGCTGGACACCGACTACAGCTTCTAATGCTGACATATTTGCATAGCCTCCTAGCAGGTACAGTGGGTAAAGTGTTGCTCAGAACCATAGCAATGAAGTGGAAATTAAGCAAAAACCTGAAATGAATCATACACCACCAGGAACCTACCCTTGGAGACTAAGTGAAGAACCCATCACACTGCCAAAGACTGGGTCAGCCAAGCTCAACTCAACGCCGTTGGAACTTTTCAACTTTATGTGGCTTGGCACTATTAGAACTTCCCAGGGTGTGGAGGGAATATGTACAGTCTCTAAGTCCAAAATGAAGATAAATCGGATTAATCTACTTGGGATTCCTATTTTAATTATTTGTCCTAGGTGTTAAGCTTTTCTTACCAAAGGATGACATTCATGTTTAAGAAGCTACATTTCCGTTTTGCATCATTTAGCTTTGAGCATTGCCTTGTTTAGAGCCTATTTCATAGTCCAGCAACACAATGTTTGTGGAAATGTTTAATTACAAATGAGTTCTGAAAAAAACTGTGGCCTATTTCCAAACCACTTCCAATCAATAAAAGTATTTTCTGCCCCCTTCAAATCTGGAACCATACAGCTACTAATTTCTTCTCAACAATTCTTACCAAAAAGCAACGAGTTTTGATACAAACGAACTTGTTCCTTTAAAATACTCCATCTAAAAACTAATCTCAAGTTCTCTAGAAACTATATGAATAACTATATGAATAACTTCAAATTCTCTTATATTTGTAAGTAAAACTAATTTTTTATGAATGGTTCTCATGCAAGTAGACGATGTCTTGATTTTTGCCCACTGTGGAAAACCAACAGGATTCAGACAGTTTGTACAGTAAGCAAGGATAACTCAGAATTAGAAATAAAAACCATGGAACACACCCTGTTAAGACTTTTCAGCAGATCAAACACATGTGTCCAATGATTATCATCAAATAAGTCATGCTCAATTTTTTCAACGCAATTACAAAATCTGATTTTGAAACTATCTTAAAATGTAACAAACTTTGCTTAGTTTATAACATTACAGACTATGCCATATAAAAAGGAAATTTAAGATTTAGGATTTAAAATACACTTGATTCTAAGCTTTAGCCCCTGGAATTGATTAATACAAAAAAAAATCCATGCAGAATAAAATAATAATTCATTAACCATGCATATTCAGCACCTTAAAATGAGAGCAATTTACAACCCTGTGTTGGAAAGTATTTGTGTGCTTAATACTGTAGTCACTCAGGCAACTCATTTTCTTCCCATTTACTACAGGTTACATTCTTGAGTGATCCCTGTTGAAAGTATTCAAAATATATGGAAAATCATGGCCAAGAAAAATGATAAACATTCATTTTGTAAATGTTGGTCTCAGACTGCTCAGGTTTACCAATGAAAAACAAGGTAGTATAGCCCAAAGCAAGAGTCTGCAGTCTAGAATTTTAGTCCAGGTTTGGTCAGCTGATTTTGGGCAAGTCACTCCACTCTGTTTTCAACTCTGTAAAATGGCATGGCTTCATAGAAATGTTTAAAATGTAAATAAGGTTGCATATATAAATTAAGTTACAGGGAAAAAATGGGACAAGTAGGCCATAGGTCACGAAGGAAAGATGCTGGATTTACCTCTGCATCTGAGGGCTTAACAGACCATGATCAAAGGACTGATCTCTGCATGAGCCACAGAGCTCAACACAAAGAAAAAGAGTTGTGTCCATAAATTGTTCCTTAAATCCAAACAAGCATGTTAGAAGTATGTGCCAAAGACCGCTGCGAGTACTAGGTGACACTGCATATGACAATAAAATGTACCTTTATCATTACAATGAGTTAACAGTGCTACTGTATAACCAACAGACATGACATTTCTGTACTGTGGGTGCAGCCCATAGGGAAAGGAAGTGCAGTCTTGACACCATCAGTATATTCACTGCTACATGAGAACTAGGGATGATTCCAGGATGCTGGGCTGGCATCTGTACTCTCTTCCTCCCATCCACAATTTCCATTCCTCTCTCTTTCCACCATATTCTTTGCTATTGACAACTGACATGTTCCTGGTTTTACATAAAGTGCTACATAAACTTCGCTTCTAATCCCCTATTCCAACCAGATTCACATCCACCTGCCTGCCTACTTCCTTGATAAAGCAATTCTACAGCTTCTGCTGATCAGAATGGCAATTTTTAACGGGAACATGACAGAACATCCTCCATGAATTACATTTTGTGAGGGAGGAAGGGGCCATCACACTTTGGGGAAAGGTGCACCCCTCTCAGCATCTACGTTTAACAAAATATTCAGGTGCAGGGTAAATGTTCTTTTTCCACATGACCAGAGCAGGAAGCATTTAGCAAACAGCTCCAAGTATTTCAGAGTAAAAGCACTTGAGTCATACAAAAAAAGAATCCTTCTGTCAACCAGGCCCCTGTATGACAGACACTCTTGGTAATACTTTTTGGAAAGTGTAGCTCTTCTCCAGCAGCTCCAGGCAGTCACTGATTCCTCATTTTGACAAAGTAGCATCTGACTTCAGGCACTACTGTATACATAACTTGACGTGTAGCTGAGTTGTCATAAACAAGCCGAGTACAAAGGCAGTTCAGAAAGACATTTTTCCTTCCCAAAGCATGGCCCCAAGAAGCTATTATTATAAGAGTATGAAGTTCTGCCGCAGGTTATTGACCTATATATAACACTAACAATAAAGTTCCATTCAGAACATAAAGGCTTACACTGTGACATGGAGTAGTAAGACATAATCTGCTGACTACTTAAGTTTGCTGCACTGACCAGTAGTGGTGCACCTATGGCACACGTGTGCAGCAGACTGTGTGCATTACTGGGACAGTCACTGACATAAACCATCTTCTTCATTACACCTATCTGTGTGTATAGATGTGTTCTCTTTTCATAGAACATAAACGCTGAAGATGAGGTAAAGTACAGTGCAGCTGCTGGTGACCCCATCAGACCATCCACAGAAAAATCGAAGAAGTTCCCAAGGCCTATGCTCCTATTGTCTTTTTTGAGGGTCCAAAAAGAGAACTCGGGCATCTGTCTTAATGGTACTCTGAGAATCGAGACCTGGCTCCAGGTAGGCCTCTTTTGCAGCAGACACAATTCCATGTAGGAATCTGGCCTGGCTGCCTTCCTCAAATGGCACCAAAAGCTGTACACAAGAGGTGTGCAAAAGCAGTCACGAGTTTTTTTAAGAACAAAGACAAACCTGCAAAAAGCGACAACTCTATAAAGAGCTGTAGGTGAATGGTAGGTTAGCAATCAGGTAACACATATGTAAAGCAGAGAATAACCTTTAAAAAAAGGAAACTGCCGCCTTGATACTTTACTCATTAAAAAGAAATAAAAAGGTTCCCACAATATGACTTTCAAAGAGAGCTGGCAGCTGCATGTGCAGAGGAGTCGGTCCTGGAGGTGAAAGGACTGGGAATGTCCACTGAGATCCACAAGACTGGATCACACACACAGTCAGCTCCCGGAGGAGTGGGAGGGAACCCAAGCTCTCTAGCTACATCCAGGGCTCTTCTCCTGTGGCATTTTAAAAAACGTTGCTGTAGTTGAGTCATTGGCTTTGTCTGCTGCAGAGGTCCGGACCAACCACTCAGAATTTGGAGATTGCCGGTCTTGTGTTGCTGGGGTTATCGGTTCCACTGCATCCATGTGAACTGGTTGCAACAATGAAAGTAAGGATGAAAACAACCAAGGGGAGACAAAATAGAATAAGAAATGAGAATGAGAGACACTTAAATAAACATTTTTTAATCCTTACATTTCGTGTCTATTAATTGAAGCAGTTGTGTAACATTTCTCTTATCTTTATGAAGAAAAAAAGGCCAGATTTAAATAAAATATCTCTACATCTGAGAAAATGGGTTTAACTGAACAAATCGATAAATTTAGCTCATAATGCAGTAAAAAGCACATATATACCAGGCATTATACCACCAAACATCACTCAAAACATGATTTTCTTAATGTAAATTCTTAGAAGCAGGTATTATCATCTCTATTTTCTGGATCAGGAAACTGACTGCAGCAAGATCAGACAACATGTTCATGGATGCAACCAAGCTGGTCAAGTAGCAAGACTCAAACATGGATACTGGACTTCAAATCCTGTGCCTTTTCTGCCATACCTCAGGCTTCTCATATAATGTCACCAATAAATAATGGACAAAAAGGGAAATGGTAGAAAAATAACATGATGAGGTACAGTATTTCCCAACAAAGTTATGAACACATTCTTGTCAGAATAATCACACACACGCAGTGCTGTACTCTTATGTTTTAGAAAACTTAGTAATCCAGCTCCTATCCACTGAATGGCAATAACATTTCTTTATCACTGTGACAACCATTTTTTTTTCTCTCTTTCAAGTGCACAAGTGAAGTCATAGAAAGCAGCATCACCTTCATTACTGCACTGAAAAATAAATATACATTAAAATATAGCAAATATAGTAAAGGTTAGATTTTATCCTGCTGCTCAGTATTTTCTTCTCCCAGTAATGCAACCTAAAACAGTAATTTTCAAATTTTAGGTCACAAAATCAGCTTAGTGAGTCATGATCAATACTTCTTTATTCCTCAGTGAAAAGTAGAAAACATCCAAGCCTACCTAGAGTTTACTTCATATTTACATTTGCATCCACAAATATATTCAAATATGTATGCCTTACTGTAGGGTAACATAAGAAATCTTGGAAGCTATTGACTCTGTGACACAGATACAAGAGTTTCTTGATAGCAATGGCTTTTAAATGTTTTGGATATCAATCACAGCGGCAAGAAATACTTTTGACAACTCAAATCTCTCATACACTCACACAAACTTATAAACACATATTCATATTTAACTGAAAACAACTTCATAAAACTATACCTATCCTTACTATACTGTTACCAAACCATAGCAATAAACTCGATGCTTGAAAAATCAGTGTGAGCACATGTGTGCATGTACATGCTACTATTTACTATAGTAACATACACACTGTACACAAAATTTACTATTTTTAACTGTATAGTTCAGTAGCATTAAGTACATTCACACTGTTGTTACAACTATTGCTACCACCTATCACCAGAAATTTTTCATTATCTCAAACAGAAACACTGTATCCCTTAAGCAATAACTGCCCACACCTCCTTCCACCAATCATGGTAACCACCTTGTACTTTCTGTTTTTATGAACTAGACTATTCTAGATAGCTCATAAAAGTGGAATCATACACTATTTATCCTTTTGTACTTGGTTTTTTCCACGTCTTTATCCATGTTGTAGCATGTTTCTGTATAGTGAAAGTTTTCAGGCTAAATAACGTTCCGTTGTGTGTAAATAACACATTTCGTTTTCTACTCATCTGGCAAGGGACACCTGGGTTGTTTCCCGTTCTGTGGAAGAGGAGGATGATTCTGGGAATTCTCCCTTTTTTATATTTTGAGACAGGGTTTTGTTACATCACTAAGTTGCACAGGCTGGGCTTGAGCTTGTGATCTTTCTGCCTCAGCCTCCCATAGTGCTGGGGTAATGGGCTGTGCCACCATGCCTGGTTATCCACCTTTAGACTACTATGAATAATCTGCTGCTATGAACATGGGCACAAAAAATGTATTTAAATTTTTCCTTTTAATTTTTTGTAGAGTATATACCTAGAAGCAGTACTGCTAGATTACACAATAGTTTTACATTTAATTTTTTAAGGAACCATCATATGGTTTTCTATAGTGATGTACTGTTTTACATTCTCATAAGAAATGCATAAGGAGTCCAATGACACCTTTGCCAACACCTGATGCTCTGCATTTTGACACAGCTATCCTAATGAATGTGAGATGGCCTAGAACATTTGTACTTGTTCTCTAAGAGAACAATGTAATATTTTTCACAATAGCATAAAGCATGCTACAATCCAAATGCCTATCAAGAATATGTGATTGTAGTGTATATATCACCTTCACACATGGAATACAGTACGTATGGCAGATCAAATGAATGAATTTTGGCAGAACAAAACATGAATGGAGCTCAAGAACAGAACTCACTTTAAGAAGTGAAGCTTGTAACTTACGAAGCACAACATACAGTTTGAGTCTATTACACAAGGTTCAGAAGCGTATAAAACTTGGGCTGGGGATTTAGCTCAGTAGCATAAGCGCCTACCTTGCAAGTGTAAGGTTGTGAGTTCGATCCCCGGTACCAAAAAAAAAAAAAAAAAAAAAAAGACCAGAAGCATACAAAACTAGAAAATATATTGCCTAGAGATACATATGTCTGTTAAAATTACTTGAGAAACCAAAAAAATAATAAATGATAAAAATATCGGGATAACCATCACTTCTGAACGAAGTGGGAAGAAGGTTTTAAATTACTGTGCTTTTTCCTTAAAGTGGATAATGAGTGCATGGATATTAGCACTATTGTTTACAGATCGGCTATAAACATTCTTTACAAACATCCAATGTTTACCATGGGGCTAGAATAGTATCAAAACAATTATTTCAACTTTAAGATATTACTAATTCATTCATACAAATCTACTGAGGCTTTTCTGTACGTTATGCATTCTCTTAGATGTTGAGGGAGTAAGGGCGAGCAGGCGATGAAAACTCCAGCCCTTCTGAATACAGCCTATCACTGGCTGGGTATTTGGAATCTGATATAACTAGTTAACCAGTGAACTGCTAAGCATCACTTTGAATGAAGTTCTCAGAACACATATCCTATTCCAGGGAGAGGAAGGTCAGAAGTTTTTGAATAGCGAAAACAGCCCAGGTGCGAAACAGCCTCTGATCAACTCAATTCTACTTTAACAAAGCCCTGTGTTTACTTTTTAAGGTCTGGAATTTGCAAGGCAATGGCTCTGATATATCACCCTAAGAAAATTATTTCAAGAAAATGAAGTTTGGTTTTCATCTGAGTTCTTTAGGTTTCTTACAGTTAGTCTCCAATTTTAGGGAAAATAACAACCCTTTTCTTTTCTAAGTAGATTCTTTAAGAGCATACACACTTAGTCCATGTCCACATGAAGTAGACTTGTAGGGAAATCCCCACCCTGGGTATCATCTCAGAAGCAGACTGGCACACTCACCAACTAAGATTCAGGTGTGGCACTGTATACAAGACACCTACCTACATGCCATAAAGTCAGAAGAAAAAAAGCAAAGTGCCACTTAGTGACCCTATGAAAAGATTTTTTCCCTTTACTAGTAGAACAGAAAGACAAGGAAGACAATGCTGTCCCTTCCTGCACTTCAATCTCTCTAGCCTTATTAATACCTTTAAATTCAGTCATTTTCAACCAAACTTTCTGCCAGTGGGGGAGGGGAAAAGGGAAAAGATTTGTGGCTTCATGCTTAAGAAAGAAGCTGAATTCATCACAGGGGAGAGTGTTGGCAGAGATCTGAGCTATTTATTCTTTTAGGAAAATCCTATAAAGAATGACACAAGGAAGCCTCTATCTGCAGTCTTGTTCATCACACTGGCGAAGAGTCCGATAACAGATGTACGCAGCAGCGTGATTTAGTGCCAGGAGCTGGCCCCTGATGTGTATTAATACAGCGGCAGAGCGGGACGCACCTCTCTTCATCACTCATTTCTATAAAAGAGGTGGGATCCGAGATGGCCCGATGTTAGGCAGAGCAAGCCCATTTGTTCTACTGACTGATGGCGCAGGCTCGGGCTATGTCCTTCACCTCCATGGGGCACTCAGGTCGTGGGTAGAAAAAAACCCACAAAATTGCTCAGTGAAGCAGGGCCTAGTCAACAAGTGAGAGGAGACGAGTTGGGCTGATAGGGGAAATTTTTAATGCTAAGCCTAAATTGATCTTTTTATGCCTAGCATTCCACTTTTACAATGGCAAATAACAACAGAACATAATGAAGTTTTTCTCTTCAAATTCTTATTCCTTGCATTTTTCTAGGTAACATACATGAATTTCATGCAAAAAAATTGCAATCTTGAGCATAAATGGGTTAACCCTCACAACACATTTCTCTATGTGACTATGGGATAAACAATTTAAACTCTTCCACGTGGTTTTTTGGTTACAAAGAAATAAAAGCTAAGAACAGAAGATAAATATTAAGAGGGGAGATAATTGAAAAAGAGAGAGATTAGTTTTAATGTTTCAAATCTCACAGACTGAATATGAGGACCTGAATTTACATTGTCTACAAAGACAAAACACCTGCAGTTTCTAAGAGGGCAGCTCTGGAGTCACAGAGAAACTGGTTTGAGCTTGACCCTTTTTCTGCAATTTATCAACATGTAATGTGATTTAAGCTTCAGTTTTCTCATGTAACCATAGGAATAGAAACAGCAGTTACCTTACAAAGCTGTTGCAAAGATTAAATAACACAAAGTATTCAGCTCAGGGTCTAGTCATGAGGAAAGCACCATAAAAATTATGATAATCCTTAGACCTCTGATTAAGATTATCCAGTATGAATCACTATCAAGCAGTCTCCTCAAAGAGAAGCTCAAGGAGGTTGATTTCTGAGAATGCTACAACTTAGTAAGCAAAGGTAAGGGGTAGAGTCCCATATCTGCCTGAGATTTAGTTTTACTTAGCTATCAACTGCTCTGACCTCCATAATATATAGCACAGGCAGAGAACCTCTTAACCAGAGTGCTTGGGACTGGAAGTGTTTCAAGCTTTGGATTTTTTTCACATTTTCGAATATTTTCATGCACATATATTAGGGATGGGACCCAAGTTTAAACAAACTTCACTTATGTTTCATAAATACCATAAGCCTAAAGGTCATTTTACACAAAATTTTTACTGTGCCTGTGTTTTTGTTGTACAAGCCATCATGTGAGGTAAAGTGTGGAATTTTTAAAAATTTCAGACTTGGGGATTTTCAGATTAGATACACTAACCAGTATTGTCTAAGGGGGAAAAAAATCTATGATATATTCATATTCAACATTCTTGATCACACACATGCAGTGAAGTATGTAAGCCTCAGGTGTGCAGCTAAAGAATCTGTATACATGTAAACATACATGTGACCCCTGCCTGGTTCCAAAACAGAGCATTCCACTGCCCCAGGTTTTCTGTGTCCTTTCTTGGTCACTACCTCCTACCAAAGATAACCACCAATTTAGTTTATACCAACTGGTATTCATTTTTCACAAAAAGATAAATAAAAAGTTTTAATTTGAAAAAAATTAAGATTTCTGACACAGGTTCTTGCTATGTAATTCAGGCCGGCCTTAAACTCACTATGTAGCCCGGGCTGGAACTAACAGCAATCTCCCAGCCTCCCAAGTGCTAGGATTATATAGGTGTGTCCCATCATGCTCAGCTGAAAAATTGTTTTTAAACAGAAATTTCACAACCACTCCCCTATATACTACCACTGTCCCACACATAAAACCAGTGTACCCCAAAACCAAGTGAGAAACCATATGAGCCCATATAATTCCCTGACTACTGACCAAACCACTCCACCTATATTTTCATTAACATGAACCTAATTTCCTATCTGTGCCAGGACAAAAGCTCAGCAAACTGGAAATTATTGATGGTGGAATAGAAGGCTTCAAACTCTAAAAGGCCACATAACAGAGTAAAAAGGCAGACTTCAGGATCAGAGAACTGGGCACATTGCTTATGTCTCAGTTTTCTTATATAAAATGGGACTAAAACTATCTAACTTACTGCAAAGAGTACACAGAGAGGTATGTAAGGACACATAATTCAGTGCCTGACATACACACTAAGTGCTCAATAAATGACAGCTCATATAGTCACCTGCACTGGGGCTGGACATAGATGCTGTGGCCACTGGCTTCCGTTTCCTCTTGATGTCACGTGAACATGGGGGTGCCCAGTGTGCATTTGCCTGTCTGGAGAAATGAGAAAAGATTTTCATATTGGTGCTATTTACATGTGCAGCATTATGTTCAGTACAGATTAGATCCTTGACCTATTACAAAGACTTACTAACAAAATGGGCACCATCCTCTGCCACTCAGTTATGACTCAAGATTACTCAGAATTAATCCTAATTCACTCTTTATGTATAATACAACCTCTCCAAACTTTTTCCCTGATCTTGGAGTAGCAGACTTTTAAGATTAACTTCAATAAATACATATTTCATCACGTGCTGATTTTTGGACAATTATGTTCCATGAAAACTATAACTGCAATTGTTCTAAGCTCACTAGTGAAATACCTACTCCCAAGTGATAATATATTGAAAAGTTTAATGCTGCATGAACAGATGTATTTGCCTAGAATTTTAATAGGTAGTTTAACCCTTCTGCCACTATGTATCTGGATTTTAACACTATCTCATGAACTAAATGAATTTGGCTCTGGTGACTTTTAGAAATATAAAATGTGCCAATGCTTCCTCATCTAAATATTCAACTTCAGAAGTTCAAAATACATATATATTCTCTGAAAGACAATGGATTTAATATTGAAATAGTTGATCTGCTATTTTGGTTCCCCACTTCGTTCTCTCTCACAAAGGACAGACCCTGCCCCTGATAAAGACCAAGCCAAATCTCATCTTACATAAAACTTTTCTTGGACACTGGGGCCTTATCTAGCATGGACCATTCTTTAAGTGGTATAACAAAGTAAGATCAAAAGGGTCAGGGATTTAGTTCAGTAGCACAGCACCTGCCTAGCAAATATGAGGTCCTGAGTTTGATTCCTGGTGCTCTCACAAAAAAAGAAAGAACAAAAAATACAATAAACAACACTGTTGTGAATGTCTTGATGTCTGGAATGAATTTGAAAATGTTTATTTTTCATGGTCATTTTGACTTTGGGGAAGAGCCAGAATTTGTATCGTGCCAGATCCAGTGAATAAGGTAGGGAACACGCTGTAATGCTTTTATGAATCACAACTCACAGACACTCATGAAAGAAGACTTCCAGAACTGCATCAGTGTCAAGAATGATAGGATCGGTGTGTTCAAAGTGACAGGAAACATTCTGAGGGAGATTAATGGCAATGTGTCTTTTACTGTAATAATTTTTTTTAAAAATTTGAACTCATACTATATTTTTCAATCATCCCTCATGTTTTCTTTTTCTTTCTTTTTTTTTTTTTTTTTTTGTACCAGGGATCAAACTCATAACCTTGTGTTTGCCAGGTAGGTGCTTATGCCACTGAGTTAAATCCCTGGCCCCATACATGTTTTCTTAATGAGGCTTAAGTTAACTTTAAATTGCATACCTCGTGAAAAGTTAATTCCAAAAGCCAAAATAATTCATTCTGAAAAAATGTGTAAAGCAAGGAAAATAGTTCATACCTAAAGTGAACCCAAGCATTAAGTGTAAACCAGCATGTTGATTTAATAATAAATTAACACAGATGACAGAACACCAAAGGTATATAGGACTTCTGGCTGAATGGAAAGATGTTAATTCCCTTTGAATTCAGAACACAGGCAGAAAAGTGGCACTACAAAATTGTTTTCTCATCAAAACTGAAACATACACAAGACATATAACTTCTAACTTTTTCAAAAAGAAGGTTCTTGAGTACATGGGGATCCAAATTCAAACTGCCGAGGTGCTTTGATGTAATTTAATCTTGCCTAGCCACAAGAACTTCAGAAAGGGAAACAAAAGGTTTCTGGTTTGTGTTTGAGATTCTCTTCTCTTTCCCTTAAACTCACTGCTTCAAACTACTCTACATACTTAGATTATTGGGACGGTGAAGTATGTGGGAAAAGGGCCCATGACTAAAAGAGATGCAGGGGTTCTGTGGTTCTTCCTGGTAATGCTCATTTTCTTGAAGTAGATGCTGATAACTTGGCTGAATGTGATGATTCATGGAGTACATTTCTTTGTCTATTATCCTTCAATAAAAAATTTAAGTTAAAAAATACTGTTTTGGGCTGGGGATATAGCTCAGCAGCACAAATGCCTGCCTGGCAAGTGCAAGGTCCTGAGTTTGATTTCCAGTACCAAAAGAGTTTTTTTTTTTTTTTTTTATAAGATCAAAGTTTAAACATGCTGAATTTTATGAGACAGATGCAAAGTGAGAAGTAGGAAAAAACTACTCAAAACAGTATTAAAATATGCATTTCCAGAGTATCAACTAGGGCTGAACCAAGTAAGGGTAGCCTTGTATTTACATATCATCCTTCAATTTCACAGCTTTGTATGTTTGAGTAATGTCAGTAACATGGTTAAGGTCCCGTATTATCTGTTTCCTTATGGATATAGTCACTAACACTTATCTCAAACTTTCAAGGAATGACCTATTTTGAATAAAAGGATGAAATCATTAATGTACTAAAATGTTTAATTTCAGCTATTTTTAATGGAAATGTGGTGTTTTAAAAATGCACGTTTATTTTACTGAAATTAAGCTAGTAGTACCTGCCATTATGCATACAGGTCCTCATACCATACCACACAGGCAACATTCTTGGGGTACTGTGGACTCAACGGCTCAGGTAGCCCCCACACTTCCCTGCCACTCAGTCCCCATCCCGTCCTGCACAGCAGCATTAAGCACTTCAGGGTCAACCTTCCCTATGCTAAATGACCCCTGGCTGCCAGGCTTCCAGCCTATGACTTCCCTCTAAAGTGAATGGTCCACTTCTACCACACCATTCCCACTTCTAATTGTTGCCTTGAGCAGTCAAAATCCTTCAAATTTTAAGTCTCCCTAGTTATGGGAAAAAAACTGCAGGCTTCCTAGGAAAACCAAGTAAGATAGCTAGTAAAGTTTAAAAGGATGTTAATTTTGTGTGTACTGCTTCCCTGCTACTCGGCAGTTCGTTCACTTCTTGATGATTCAGTAAGTTTTACTGAGCAGCTACTCTGTGGCAAGCACTGTCCTAGACAATGAGGATACAGGAACAAGGGAATGAATGGACAATCTCTGCCTGGATGATATTCTCACCAGTCCTAGCTGTAGCGACACAGCTTTTCTGATTATGAAATGTGATTAATGGAGAAACTGAGTTAGCAAGAAAGGGAAGGCATGTTCATTTTGAAAACTCAGTTAAACATGCCTTCCCTCTCAAAACACTTCTACTCAGACCCATCTCCACACTGGAGAGCTGCTTCATAGGAGGCAGAATAACACTATACCTTAGGCTAAATACATACGGTATACTTTCCTCTTTTTATGTCACACTTAGTCAATATGTGGGAAGAGAAGAAAAACAAACTTAAGGAAGGAAAGTAAGATAGTTTTCTTCTTTTTTAGTTTTAAGTGAACACTATTACTGGAAGAGTTCACAGCTTGGGAAAAAATCTATTTTTCAATGTGGGGGATTCACCTGTTTGGGAAGAACCTTAGAGAACAAAGAAAGAAAAGGACCTAGAACAAGCTGTCAGAAAGTAAGAAGGAAACTGGGGTATTCGGAGCAAGAGGGTGTAAAAGAGATCAGAAATAGGGCTGGGGACTTAGCTCAGTGGCTTAAGCGCTTACCTGGTTAAGTGCAAGGTCATGAGTTCAATACCCGGTACAAAAAAAAAAAAAGGTCATGAGTTATGCGCCATGACTATCGTATTATATTTAGGGCCAGGGATTTAGCTCAATGGCATAAGCACCCGCCTTGCAAGGGCGTGGTCATGAGTTCGATCCCCAGAACCAATTAAAAAAAAGAGAGAGAGAGAGAGAGAGAGAGAGAGAGAGAGAGAGAGAGAGAGAGGGAGATCAGAAACGGAACCAGCCATGCTGAAGAGCACACTGAGAACATCAGGGCAAGCCTGGCTTGGGAGGAAGGAATAACGTGTGGTGCTGGGAGGGCTCCGGTGCTATTTTGGAGCAACTCAGCATGTGGGTGGGCAACTGCTACAGCCTCCACCTCTATCCATGTGACAGTTCCAGTTTCTTGTTTATCCTCAAATAATCCCATTTTATCACTGCATACATTAAGAATTATGGAAGGGAGAGAAAAATAAAGAGGTTGACTTCCTTTCCACTTTTCACTTAAGGGCATTCAACCACCTGGCTCCTTTTCCTTTTAATCTGTTACTTATTTAATGTGTGTTATTTTACTGTGGCATTGTTGGTACCTACTCTCACAAATGGAACTGAAAAGGGACAACATCCAAGTGGGGTGACAAAAGACAGAGAAAAAGTCAAGCCTTCTCTAACATGGGCCCCTTCTCAGTGTGAAAAAAGGAGATTTAAGCAGACTTTCAGAATGCTCTTGCAAGAGCAGACAGCTGTTCTTGTTGCAAACCATGTACCTTTCAAGAGCCTTTCAGTTACTCAGAGTGCAGAAGAGGCTAAGGAGAAGTTAAGCTAATGCTGCTACCCGATCAAAGCACTGCTCGCCCCTAGAGTGCAAATGATGATCAGAATTACAAAAGGCACTTTATACAAAATACCCAGGCTCCACCAAGACTGATTTAGTAGGTTAGGAGTAGAAGCAGAATCTGTAATGGGTTTATTTTGAAATTTATCCCCAGATAATTTTGAGCAGCACTTACTGTGGAAATTACTGAGTTAAAAAAAAAATCTATCAAATTCTCCTTAATGGCAGAGATCTAAATACTTAGCCTAAAAAGTAACAGAACTACATGAATATAAACTTAGGTAAAAACATTGCTCCCCACTCTATAAGCAATTAACCTAAAGAAAAAAATAGGCTCCACTTGATCCACTTCATCTGACAGAGGCCTCAGGAAAACCTATACTCAAGTCAGCAATTGCTTGGGACGTGCACTGTTTGGAGCAGGGTGCCAGGATCCGCACTCCCCTGGAAGGGTCATGTTCTCCCACTGTGGCAGTGCCTGCCAGAAAGGAAGGGGCGGAAGAGGAGTGAACATTAAAAGCAGCATGCTTTTTAAAAAATTCTTACAGAAAGTCTAGATTCTTGTCATTAAGTGTGAAGGTGAATGCTGAAGATGAACAATTAATTGAAGGAGTATTTTTTGAGAACTGAATGTGTATTTTTTATAATTACACTAAACATAGCATTTCTGCTTTGTTTTTATTGAAGGGAACTGAAAGATCAGGTGAGTTGTTCAAATGGCAGTGTTACCTAGGAAACTGGGCAGATCACCATGTCCCTGGGGCAGGAATGTACTTTTAGGGAAAAAAATTACTTTGAGAAATACATGTGTGTGTAATAGAATCAGTGCTGGCCAAAAGCAACTGAAATGACTGCTTTTAGCTTAGAACAAAGTTGTTAACAGTCATTCTTAAAGAGCTAAGGCAGTCTTCACCCGCTAATGGTGAGCTAAGGAATACTTCACCTTTGAAATCACTGACTTTTAAAAGCCATGAAAAAGTTCATTTTTTGGTATGAAATAAAAATAAACTGATGTAAAAGAGGTATTTCTTTGCTGTGCTTTTTTTTAAACTCAAACATGTAAGTAACATCAGGGGGGAAATTGATGTTTCTAAGGACCAAAGGTCACATATATATAAATATATCCCAATTATTCTCATTCATTACTAATCTACTAACTTCTATGATTTTTAACAGAATTATTGGAACACTGTGCTGGATGTGCAGAGAGCAGATATGTGATGGCTGACCTAAGGCCCGTCCCTAGAAGCTCTCAATGTTGCCGCAAAGCCTATTCGTAAACTGAGAATAACAAGGCACTAACCTGTAATCAAAGAACAAGTCAAGTGCAGGGGAAACCAAAGGAGAAGAAAGATAAAATCCAGGGAAGCAGAAAGACCCCTCACTCATGTACTTTTACCTTCAGTGTTAACTGACATTTATTAAAAGCCCAGTAGAGAAAAGACATTCACAGACTTGCATGTGGGGAAAGACCCCTGCCTATGACACCAGCAACAGCTAGGGAGAAAAAACCACTTCAAAATTACCATAGGGAACAGAGGCATCTTATCTAGTAGGAAAAGATCCTTGCAATTTCTCTAATGGCTTTCACTCAGATCTAACCTTCGGCTGGCCATCTGTGATAAACTGCTCACTAGTACCTGAAAATCCTCCCTCATCTACCTCCATCTGCCAGGCCAACATAGGACATTGTGAGGCAGTTTCATGCCACGCAGGAGCAGAATCATCTCCCCTCAGTTAGAAAGATGGGCACGTTACAATGGAAAAAGGCAGATGCTTTTATTACTCCATGTAGGCAGTAAGGTGCCAGTCAGCTGAGAGCTATGTGAATGGGGCCCTCCAAGAGAGGACAAAAGACTCGAGGACTGTGTACTACAATGGGAGGTTCCAATAGGTGTGGGCAGCCTTGTGGACATCACAGCAGAAACATTTCCTCACAGGCAGCTGAAACTAAGGCACTAAAGGGGTGAGCCGGAGCCACTGCACGCTGTAACACTGCATCCCCAGCAGAGAAGACTTATAAAAGGTTCCTTCCCCCAAGCCCTGGGGTAAAACCTGAGGCTGTTTATTACGGCTCCAAAGGTCAAAATTAATAGCATGAATTGAGTCTTCTTCTTGCTCTTTGAAATTCCTTGTCAAATGGCACAGCCAGCTGGGCACACAACTCTGATATGCAGATCACAATGCTTGTGAACAGATAAAATGAATTACAATGAGCTTGGCCTACCTCACTTCAACTCTCTAATGGGCAGGAAGGTCTCTCTCTTTTGCACCTGCACACTATCCAAAAGCCTCCTCTTCTAATATTTTGAGGTCAGGTAAGCACCCCAAGAATCTATATTGCCATTTATCAGCAAATGACTCCCAAAGCCAACTCAAAAGTTCTTAAATTTGCAATTTATCCTAAGTAACTCCATTAAAAAAAGTAATATTAGCTATCAGGATGTTAAATATTTACATATATTACTTCATCTTGATCTCCACTAGACCAGTAAGAAAAGTTCTAATATTTCCACTTCAAATATGAAGAACCTAAGGAATAGGGAGGTAAGGTCATCTGCCCAGGAAGAACTAAGATTATTACTTGGGTCTGTCTCACATTAATATCTATGCTCTTACTCTCACAGTGCCTCTGCTAATATCTTGTGGAAATGAAGAAAAGAGTAGAAGCTATGAGAGTTTTCATTAATTAACGAATATGTATAATAATCACATACCAGTTTGGTGTCTGTGGTCCTTACTGGAACAGAAAATAAAATTTCTCAAATGAAAATATTTACAAAGGAATTGACTGATTTGGAAAGACATAAAACATGTGCTTTGCTACTTCACAACTTAAAGATGAAAAAAAAAAAAGAAATGGTGGGTACAAAAGTCATGGAAGCTAGAGAAAACTCAAAACTGCCACAAAGCACTCAACAATGACAACCTGTAACTTGCATGCCACAAAGATAGCAATCGTTAAATTCTAGTTCCAGTCATTGTTTCCTATAGGTAATAATGGAAAAAAGCTATCTTTTACAATCAATCAATCTTTCAGATTGGGAAAAGTTGCCTGCAGCTTGAGTCTCATTACAAATTTGTGACTGTGCCCTTGATAACAATACCACTGCCTCTATCAGAACACCAATCACACCATCTGCTGTCTGAGCAGCAGTAATTCTTAATTTCAACTATTCTACTTCAGGAGCAAATCCCAATGCTAGAAACCAAAACAATAAAATAACAAAACAACAACTGGTTTAAGAATTTCATTTGAACCCCTACCCTTGTATACATCTACCCCACAGACCTCTGCCCTTCCCTGTTTATCAGTAACTACATGCTGGGCATTGTGTAACACATGAACTCTTCTTCACCTGCTGTATCTTCTCCAAAGCCAGCAGAAGTCTAGAGATCTGACTCCCATAAGGAATTGTGCTTACAAGACCAAAGCACAGTTCATGCCAATTATGAAATGGGCATCCCTGTTAAGCAAATTACAAAGCACCAGTAAACCATATGCACTTAGGGCAACAGTTCTTAACCTTGGCTATATAATAGTCACCTGAGGTGCTTTAAAATAATGCCAAAGCCTGGGCCTCAAACCAGACCTATTAAACCAGAATCCCTATTAGTGGTGCCCAACAAGGATATATATTTTTAAAGCTATCCATGTAATTCCAAAGGGAAGCCAGGATCAAATGGCACCAAAATTTAAGTATTTCTAGAGCGGTACTTCTGAAAAACTTCTTAATCCACAAATCTATTAATAAATCACACAAAAACCACAAAACTCACTCTCCCATCCCCTGCCATCTGAGCTGTATTAAAATAATACATCAATACAGTATTATCTTAAAATTGTAGCCTGATTATTTACTTGTTTATAGCAATGAAATATAAGCAAGAGAATACCCTGAGGCCACTCATCGCCCATCAGAGATCCCAGGCCTATTTTGAGAATTAAGCTGTATGTGGCCCTTGAGGTGACCTTGCTTACACACAGGAGTTGGGCACCTGGCGAAGTGCAACTGGCAGTGTCCATGCAAGAGGCAGCCCCAGCTCAGTGCCCTGACAGGAGAAAACCTTCATAGTTCAGGCATGACTAGCAGACTCTTTGTGCCCTTAAAGGAGAGTAATTATAGGCATGTGAAAAAAGGGAAGCACTCCCCGAGGAACTCTTCCTCACATGCTTCCCAAGAGGCGTGAGGGCCATTAAAAATTCCATGATGAAGAGGAAAAACAGCCTGGGAACAGCCAGGAGGCAATACAGCAAATTAATACACCAGCCCTCCTCAGGGAAAGCTGTGATAAAACAGGAAACATTTCTCTCTTTGCAAAATAAAATTATACCACTAATGATAACATAGTCACCACACACACACGCAAATCGTTCTAATGATGGGTGTAAAATTCCCAATGCTGCCTAGATGCTTTGAAAAAAATCTTTTCCTACTACAAATAAAATGGTACAAGAAAAAGATACAATTTCCACTCAAAACACTTTCTAATACAGTCATTCGGCTGCCTCATCCCTACTGCCACTGCTCCTTCCCAGTCTCTCCTTGGTGCTGGGCTTTTGTAAGCAGTCCATCTGCAGAGAACCCACTATCCACCTCTGAGTCTGCTCCTGCTGCTCTCCCACACTGCAGTTAAGACTGTTGCTTCTCCATTGACCCTTGGCTGGGCAGGGACCCCACTATTCCCAAATAGTAAGAGATAGACTTGAAAGCTTAGTGATTCATCATTTACATTTTCTAAAACCTGCAGAGGTCACTTTGACTCATCTTTCCCACAGAGCAGTGGTCTCCAAATTCTACTGACTCTATCTGCCCTGGCAAATAAAAAAGCCTGGAGCAAACAGTCATTATATTTGTAGGGTACATAAAATACAAATGTGTACTACATAAATATATAGAGATGTGATTCAAAATACAGGCAAGTTTCAAGGATAAGATAAACAGATGTTAAACTTACAGTAATTTCCTCCTCCTACTTTAAAGATCCTTCATGCATGCAACCCACATGGTATGCACTACCCTGGGAATGCTGTCAAGAAGTAAGGACAAGGATGTCCATAACTTCTCTTCTCTGTTTTTAGCAATGGAAGCAACAACACCATTTCTTCAGAGCAGAGCACAACAGAAACAGATTTCAGCTGAGATTTCCTCATGTTTCAGAGTTCAGCCGCAAGCAGCGCCACCGCAAAGAGTGAAAGATGATAATGACAGGGGTAATGGGGCACACAAAGAAACAAGAACCAACCAGGCCAGTCACGCACGCACGGGATGAGGTTTTTCAAAGAAAGAGAAATCCGAGAAAAGCAGTGACACTGACTTCAGCACAGCCAGCTCCAGGTATCAGAGGCAAGAGAGGAGGGCAAAGCAGTCCACTCTCAGCATGGAATGTGACACTGGGCTACTCACAGTGTTCCCAGAGAGTACACTCAGTCACTACTTTGCTTGGCATCAAGAAAAAGCTAAAGGACTGCTCTCCTCTGGATGGACATCTGTGTGTCACTCTGAGCATACCACCTCTCAGAAAACTGCCTCTGGGTCTCTGAGTTACGAGTCCCTCCTTTGTGAGAGTGTAAACTAACGTCCCGCACACAGGGAAAAATCAGCAAATGAATGAATGCTGAAGAAACAGCATGCTACTGAAGAAAGGATGATGATGTTTTCATGACTCCACTATTTTCCACATGCTTAGTAACACCCTTTATGATGGCCTCTCTTTCCTAGACTTTCCCTATTCAAATACTACTTCTCCAGGAGAAAGATTTAGGAGTGGTTATGGGTCAGAGTTCATTATTACAGCTGTAGTGAAAGTTCCACACATATGAATAAAAAGTAACAAAAAATAAATAAATAAAAAGCTACTTCTCTGTGCAGCCTGTACCCCAAAACCTATTAATACATCTACTGAAGAACTTACTAGGAAGAAAGAAAATCATCAAAACCTTGGAAAGAATCTGTACCACCAAAATAGTAAAAGTTCTACAGTTGAGTCTGCTAGCTGCTCTTTTGTACAATAACCCCAAGGAATGCTATTATTGAAACTGTATTTACTTCTTTACTTATTTCACCTGAATCAAGAGAATTTATAATAAGAATAGGAGTCATTCACTTGACAAATACACATGGAATGCCTAACAAGTGCCAGATAAGGTGCTGAGGATTTGCTAAGGATTTGCTGAGGAATAAAACAGTCTCTGAACTTTGAAGCTTATATTCTGTGGGAGAGATGCGGGGGGGAATAATGATTTTTAAATGAATTTGCAAACTCATTATAGACTGTGTTAAGAGCCATAAAGGAAACAAACAGATAATAAGCACAGAGTGTTGCATCCATTCGATAGGGTAGTCAGAGTGGCCCTTTCTGAGGAGGCGACACTCCAGCTAAGACAAGCAGAGGTTTGAGGTTCCCAGGCCAAGGGAACAAGAGTGAAAGTCCAAGGAAGAAAAGGCTGCTATTTCTGAACAAACTGGAGCTCCCTGGTGCAGCTACATCTCTTACCCCAGAAAGGCAGAAAGAATTACTGAAAGGAGAATAGACACGTGGGTAGAAATCAGATTATGCAGGACTTTGCAGATCATGGCAAGGAACATTAATATTCTTTGAAGATGGGACTTTTAGCCGTGGAAATAATATGAAATATGAGCCAGAAGACTCAGCATACAGTTGAGACTTAATCACATACTAGATATGTGACCACAAGAACGATCTCAGCAAGTTTCTGCATCTGTAGAACAACTATTTACCTCTGAAGGTGGTTTTATGGATCAAACTAGATCCTACACACAAGCATACTTTACAATCTGACATGTTACAGAAGTGCACATGGTAGGAAGTACCCACTAGGAGACAATACCTGGCAGAACAGTGCACTGGTGAACATCTTCGGTGAGAAGCATCAGCAAAAACATCCAGGGAGTAAAGGGGAGACAGGGGATTCAACTGTGGAGATAAACAATATTATTTTACTAAGGCTTAATGAAACAGAGCTGGTCCCAAAGGATAGCCTATTTGTTTTTCCTCTTTGTCCAACTTCTGTCTTACTGACCAGATACCATTCAATAACATTATGCATATTTGTATGCCCATGAATATGGTATACTTGGTCTAGCATACCTCAAAAAAAATACTATTACATGTTAAAGCAACAATTTTTCAAAAACTCCTAACATAATAATCATTTAAATGGCAGAAGACAGTACTTTCCAATAAACATAACAGGAACTTATGCCTAATAATTACAATGATATATTTGCCCTTTTCCCCCAAGAAGACCAGGATTAAAATTACCTCTTTATTCCCTTATTTTTGCAAATATTTCAAAGGATAAATGGTTAGCACACTATAGCAGCATAGTGGTAAAACAAGACTAAAATTAGAATATCTAACTTTTAATCCCAGTCTACCACTGAGTTATTCTGTATTGAAAATTAAATAACCTCTTCGAGCCTTACTATTATCATCTGCAGAATATATGTATCACTATCTGTCTGAACTATGTTGCAGGGTTATTCTGAAGACTAACTGAAATACTGTTTTCAGGTTGTAAAGTAATCTCAGTTTCTTAGCTGTAAAACTACTACTGACCTCATAAGGTGGTTCTGTCGTGTTGGGAGTATAGCTCAATGGTAAAGCATGTGCTTAGCATGCATGAAACCCTGGGTTCAATCCCCAGCACCGAAACACAAAAACAAGAAGGGGGCTATGAAGATCAAATGGGATACTACATATAAAAGCACCTCACTTTATGCTTACTAGCTTTCTTTGAATTTTTCCTATAAGAATCCTTCCTTGAAAGTCCATAACTAAAAGTACCATGAAAGGGAAGAACTTAAAATGGTAACTTCAAAAATACTTGAAGAGAATGTAGAAAGAAGGGAAAAGCAGACAGAAGCAGAGAGGAAGAGAGAGAGACAGAGAGAGAGAGAGAAGGAAAACATGGAACAAAGGTTTTATAAAAGGAGGGGAGCAGGGGTTGAAGGGAAGATAGGGGAATGGGGAAAAACAAACAAGTTATATCATATACAGGTAAAAATTCTCCATGATGAATGTGATCACTATGTATACCTGAAATGTATCAATGAAATCTGATTAAAAAAAAAAAAGACAATGTAAAATAAACAACTGTTCTACTGTGAAACTCCAGACCCAGTTCTACTAACCATAACTTGGGTGAATATTTTAAATTTTATGGGTCTCCAGCTCCTTATAGGTACATGACAAATCTGGACCACAAGTCCTCGGAGATCTTCTAATGCAAGCATGATCAGTGCTCTGGCTGAAGAGCCTCCAGCTGCAGTCTCTTTACATGAATTTTCATGCGTTTTTCTTTATCTGCCTATTCACTTGTACTACTGCTTACTTAGTATTTTTCTTCATTCTAATTACTTTCAATCAGTTTTGCCCTAAGTTTCCATGAAATAATAAGCTTGATATAACAATTACATTTCAGTAATGTACATTATAATACAAAATTTAAAGTTAAAATTGTATCCATATACCACCTCAAATTGTCTCATATATACATTATGTCTTCAATGTTACATTTCATTTTAAAATGGTAACTTCACAATGCAATTTCCAAGCATAAGCTGTGTATCAGGTCAATAGGATACTAAGTAGTTCCCCAAACAAACAGGAAGCCTAGGGGTTTTTACATACATCAGTCTTCATCAATCTTTCAACTCATTATTAAGATAAAGCAATCTTTATAATCCCAATTAAAAAGCATCAAACATAAGTTGGTATCACAGTAGCCACTGCAAGTAATGCTTTAAGTTGTGAAGCCTACAGAAAAGGCCTGGAGGTGCCAAGGGCCTCACAGGTGGAGCTGGGGAAATGACTGAGGGCAAAGCTCCCAGGCCTTGGCCCACTTCACCCAAAACAGCTGCACCTTCTCTGCTTCGTGTCAAGGTGTCAGCTTAGGACTTCACTGCATGGGATTCTAATGTTGAACTCATTCTGATTCCTTTCAGCAAAGTTCAAAACTAAGGGAAAACAGGATTTCCTTGTAACATGTTATACAAAACTGATGTTCACAACTGTACTCAAAAGGGGAGAATGGCTACCATTCTCATTAGTGGATAACAGATATTAGAAAACAGTCCTCAAAGAAAATCAGAAAATAGGAGGGAGTCTTACCTCATGCGCACAAGCAGAAATGTGAGGAAAATCAGATGGCAACGCTTTATTCTTTCTAAAGAAAAGGAAATCAAATGATAAAGATGGCAAAAATGATCTTACCTGATTTCGTTCTCTTTTCCCAGTTGATGGTAACCAGAAACTAAAGAGAGGGAGAGAAAATAATAGGAAAGAAAGTAATAAAAGAATAGAAATATTAGAAAAGGGTAAAGATTAAAAAATGGAATAATGAAGTAAAGATAAAGAAAAAATGGGAAAAAAAGATGGAGTTGGAGGACAAAAAGAAAAAGATATTAACTGTGTGTACACTTTTTGGCTGAAAGTCAACTCTTGAAAGGATGGAAAGTTTCGTATGGGTACGTACATAATAGGACAGGTAAGAATAAACCCAAGATTACACGTGATACGCATTTTCAGCAGCACAGTTACATTACAGGAGGAGCCCAACTCTCTAAGAGTAGATCATGTACATCTTCCCACTCTGTAAATTAACACACAGGCTAGAAAAGATTTGCACAAGACTATAACTGGTTCCTGGCCAGGGTGTGTACAGACAGGACACCTGTCACAGCCAACCATGTGAGGGGTAGAGGCTGTTATGAGAAAGGGCAGAGAGATTCTTCTGTAGCTACACCCAGGCTTTACCCCAGAAATTAGGACCAAAAGGAAAACAATATAGGAAAATAGGGTGATCACCAATTTTGAATCAAAAACACTATTTTTTTTCCAAAAAGAAGAGACAGAAAAATGGTCTTTAAATAGCCTTATTGGTAGTTACTAATGTAGCACTTAGAAATATAAAAGGCAAGAAAATGAAAACTAAGAACTAAAAGCAAATCAGTGCCATGGTTTTAGGAGGTTAACTATCCTGACTACAAATTTAAGCTTTTTTTTTTTTTTGCTGTGAAGCTGATTTGTAGGTTGCTTTATAAAGCCCACTTCTGCCTATGTCTACAAGGAACAGCCAGCAAATATTTCAGCACTTACTCTTTCTGCCGGGGGTCACTGATGATATGACTTAGCCTCTCAGTACCCAGAGTACTTACGCTGGTCTCCTAGAAACACAAGGTAGACAAGAGTATCATCAACCACAGAGGTGACAATCTGTCACCCGGCTCACACGTCCTCAAAATTGTACCAGTTCACACAATTTCAAATGTAAATGTCAAACAGCAATCTTAAAATCTAACAGCAACTATAGTTCTTTGTGGGAATCTACTGTTAAGGTAGTATATGCTATCCTCATTATTCTAATGATCCAGAAAAAGTCATTATAAATATTATTTACTATACATAGTACTTTTAAATTTTAGGTGAATTTTTTTCTTTTGTTTTACGACAGTACTGGGGATTGAACCCAGGGCCTTCACATCGAGCCATACTCCCCAGCCCTTTTTACTTTTTATATTAAGACAGGCTCTCACTAAGGGGGCTCAGGCTGGGGTCAAACTTGCAATGCTCCTGCTTTAGCCTCCCAGAGGGCTGAGATTACAAACCTGCGCCACTACACTTGAGTTATATGCTATCCTCATTCGTTGAGAAATTTATTTTTAACTGATATATACATGTCAATGGGATACAATGTGATGTTCAATACATACATATATCCTATACTGTTTAAATTAGTTTACACCTACTCCTCAAATATTTATCCTTTCTTTATATACATGGTATTTTAATATAGTAATACTTCCTGAAATTATATACGTATATAGGAATAGAAGCACTTTTTTAGAAAATTAAATAGCAAACAATCTGGGGGGTGGGGTTGACTGGGGATTGAACCCTGGATTGCTTTAACAGTGAGCTACATCCCCAGTCCCTTTTATTTTTTATTTTGAGACAGGGGCTTGTTATACTGTCTATATAGGACTCAAACTTCCGATCTCTCCTGCCTCAGCTTCCCTCAGTGCTGAGATTATGGACATGCACCACCATGCCTGACAACAGCAGCCAATTTTTATCAACTCAGCACACCAAGCTCTGTTGGCTGTGTGACTGTGACCACAGAGACCCTAACCCTGGGACTCTCACTGAATCCTCACTAGTAAAGTCAAAATGCCTGCTGACTGAATGTTGGTATGTTAAAGGATGTTGGTGGCTTACAAAAGTTGTCACCCTGTATTCTGTGCCTTAAACATCATCTCAAAGTAACACGGAAGTTTGCATAAATTGATTAGTAAATTCAGGGCACTCAGGCTTGTAGTGTTAAAGCCTACCCAGATACTATATACAACTCAGAAACTAATCATCTCCAAAAAATTGGAAAGTGGCAGAAGGCACTCACCCTTCATTTAACTTGAGTACATTAGTAATGAATATCTATCCCAGCACCTGAGAAAGCACACCGAGCCGAGTACAAATAAGAGTCACACAAGGAGCAAAGATTAAGACGAAAGAACATAAGTCAATGGCATGAATGTCAAGAATGTCAAGCCTGCTACTTAAACACATTTCGTTTCTGAGCAAATGTAATTATCTGTATTCAACTGTATATGGATTAGCCTAAACATTAGTGTACATATTTTAGCAGAACCACTGGCTATAGAAAAATTAATTTGAGGTCAGATCCTGGACAAGAATAGAGCTAAACAAAAAGGTTTCACAAGCTGCAATCTTTATATTCCTCATCCCTTACAGCTGTGCCTCCTGATTAGACACACAATGGTAGGGGGGCCAAGGAAAAGGATGGATGAAAAATGAGTTATTTATTACAGCAGAAAAATTATTAACTTAAAATGCCGTAATGTTTAAATTTACAGTTTATTACTGTGTAAATTACAAGCAGTACTTTGCGTAATTAGCAGCTTGCTGGCAGGGAGCTGTGAATGGAACTCATTATTTATGATTACAATTTGGAAAAAGAGAAGAGAAACGGGGGAGGGAGAAACAGGGGGGCAGAGCAGTGACCTCTGCTAGAAATGACAAATATCCCTTTAAGGTGATGAAGATGAATTAAACAAGTAAATATTATCCTACTCATGTGACATCATTAGAGGCATGGCCAATAGGCCTTCACTTCCTTCCACACAAGCTGAAGGGAGCCTTCTGACAGCAAAAGTAGTACTTTATTGACTATAAACTGAGCAATCCAATAATCAAATGTCTTTCTACTTGGATATTTGAATTGGAATTTAAAGAAATAAGAATCTGAGTTTGTCTTTACTTCTTTCCATGCCTCGAACTTCAGAAAACAGTACCCACGAGGCTTCAAAAAACAACAGACCTTTAAGAGGAAGCAGACTGCGGCTGATGACTACACACACAGCTCACCACAGCATCCGACACACATCCTAAAGGCTTACTGAGCGAACCAACAATATTCTCAGACACCCTCTCTCTCTTTCTTACTCTGCCCATCATCTTTTCTGACCAGCAGGAGCCCCTGCCTTACTCTACTTTCTCCATCTCAAAGATACAGGGGGAAAAAATAAAATTTTAAGAAAGATAAAGAAGCCCTAGGTTCAAATCTCTATTCTGCCATTTGGATTCATGCAGCATCAGGCATTGTTTAACTCATTTGAACCTAAGTTTTTCTCAGCTGCCACAGGGGTTTGTCATCTTGAGCAAAGCAGCTGGGAGGAGGCAATGAACTGAGTGCCTGGCAGAGTCCCTGAACTGAGTAATGGTAGCAATTCCTCCCTCCTGGCCAAGGGAGGGCTCTTAGAATTGAGAGATTTTTTTAAAAATGAATTTTAGTGCTGAGGATATAGCTCAGTGGCATAAGCACCTGCCTGGCAAGTGTGAGCTCTTGAGTTCAATCCTTGGTACCAAAAAAAAAAAAAAAAAAAGAATTTTAGAATGAAAAAAATAAAATTAAGATAAAACAAAGATACATTCCTGAATTCAGAAGAAACAAAACTGTACTTGCACTTATTCAGTAACACAGGATTCACTGACAGTGCAGAAGAGACAGTAGGCTTGTGAACTGATACATGACAGAGGCGGTAATGAGTGTTTTCCTTGCCAGAACTTCTCTGTAAATGAAGTTTTTATCTGTTATGTGTGTATTCATTCAACTACAAAATGTTTACTCATGTGAACTCCCAAAACATTCCAGTTGGTTTCCTTAACTCCAGGGAGCTCTGTAGAGCCTTTGATTGTCAAAAGGGCACACAAACCCCACAGGGAATATCATCTTCCTATGGTGCCTCAGAAACCATGAGAGTTGTCACCTTCCCAACCAGCCTTCTTCGCCCCTTTCTGAGGCATCGAGCCGCAGCTCCTGGTAGACGATTCAAGCGAGTGTGGTACCCTAAAAACAGAGAGCCTCAGTTAGTAAATACAGAAACCTCACAAGCAGTCAAGTGCTTCTAGTCCACTGGAGCCCTTACCCGTAGGATCTTCACAAAGGTGTCTGCCAACAATGTATGCTCCCATCTCCTTGTCACTGAAGAATAAACCCAGGCATGCCATTCAGCTTCAAGCTGGGCACCCTCATTTATAAAGCAATAATCACTTGCTCACCCCTACGTCAGGAGCTGTTTTAAAGACCCAATAAAAGCACAATGGGAGATACTTTGTAAACTACAAATACTATGTGAATGTAAGGTATCATTAGCAATTTCTAGTTTTAAATGTAAATGCTGGTGAAATAATGATGAAAAGAGAATGTAGAGTTTTAACACAGTTTTTCTAACTGCTATATGTGTCCCCCACAGAAACAGCAGCTGCATAAAACCTCATCAATGATGTGGTCTTTGGGTTAAGGACTAAAGGCCATTTGAAGTTTCTTCTTGCTAGTCTTGCTTGTGTGTCTTTTAAGTGGATCATAAAGGAGTTATAGAAATGTTTGCTGAAATTTGTGATAAGTTACTAAGGTAGCAAAAAATGTGACTCAGTCAGTCTTTACCAATAACCAAATGTTTTGAGAAGGCCAATCAAACACAAAAATCAAACAAATCCTTACAAAATAGGAGTTTATAGCCTTAGTGTAATTCTGACCATCAAAATTACTTGACAAATAATTAATAATGGACTGTTTGATCACTGGTTAATGGGAATCCTAGTATCATAAACCTAGAGAGCTAACAAAGCCTATTAAATGTTACATATCTTAAATAATGACCCTCACCCCTCAAGGAAATAAAGTGACTCAGTCACCACCACAGAGCTAGAAGACAGTACCAAAGAGGACTACCATACTTCCTTCTCCCTGTCCTAGTCTCTTTCCACCCTGCTTTGCTAACTCACAAGTTAAAAAACAAAGGGAAAGGATATGTGTTTGTGTTAAAGTATATAATAATATAATCATTAAAATAATATTTAAAGGAGCATTTTTAAATCATCCATTTATAATATGCCATTATATCTTGTATATGAATGTTCTTACTAAACTCTGTTTTTTTCTATAAGATAATATTTTGGGCTTCCAATGAAACTCAGTAGTCCATCACTTTTGTAGCAAAATAAACAGCTATGACACTAAGCTAGCCTTCCTAAATCTGGCACAAATGGCAACGGCAAGCTGAAGAGATGTCATGCTAAAATATACCCTGCGAGTCTCCATGGATTGACTGAGGTAGAAAAAGACAAGCCCTGAAACTCACTCTTAAATCCTCTAGAATGTGGTACACAAACCAACCACAATGGGCTGTTTAAAATCTCTGAAAGGTTCACCATCACTGCTCTAGAAGTCCCTGGCTAGCCCTACAATTCAGATAGTAATATGTGCTTAGAGGTATGAGCCTGTTTGAGTACAACATGATCATTTTTACCAAAGAGAATCATAAAACCATCAACTGTATTTTAGTATCCTTAAAACTCACCTCTCTGAGCTGGCCGAGAAGGTAAAAGGAATGTAGAATCTGAAAGTTTATCCAGTCCAGAATCCATTCTTTCTACTTCAGCACAATGATCAGGAGCCCATTTGGGCAGAAGATTAGGAACAGTGAATCCTGGGACACATTCTCCTTCATAGAACCAATCACTCTGTTCATCATCCCCTAAAGCAAACAGATCATAATGTAAGCTGGAATTTTAACATGAATTAAGAGAAACCAAATAGGAGGATCATTTCTCAGTGCTATCATTCTGACTATATTTTAATTAAATAAAAGTAGCAAAAAACTGTTCAGGTCTTTCCTCTTGATATACATGATGATGAAAACTGGGACATCAAAAAAGTTTCACATGAATATCATACTGTTAAACTGTTTAATAAGGCTACCACTTGCTAAGCCCTTGCAACCACCAGGATCCAGGTTAAAAATCTATGAATATGTTATTTCTTCCAAGCCCTGCACTAACTCCAGCTTACAATGAGGCAAATAGCAGCCAATGAAGGTTAAGTTGATAAATGATAAAGCTAGATTCTGAATCCCAAGTATCACTGACTCTAAACCTGAGGTCTCTTCCACAAAACATAAACTGCCTCTCTTACCATTCTGTGTGTGTAGGTAAACATAGGGATTCAAAACTATACATACTCCTTATTTCAAAGCTAGTTACTCTTGAGGGTTTTTTTTTTCCTATATTCAAATTTCTCATAAAAAGTGAATGATAGCCAGGCGTAGTGGTGCATGCCTATAATCTCAGCACTCTGGGAGGCTAAAGCAAGAAGACTGTAAATCTGAGCCCAGCATGGGCAATTTAGCGATTTAGAAAGACTTTGTCTCAAAATTTAAAGTATAAAAGGAGGGCTGAGGACACAGTGTGAAGGCCCTAGATTCAATTCTTAGTAGCACAAACTTACAGTGGCACCAAGGAAGAGTAAGGGCTATCAGTCAGAATCTTTTCAGTACACATGCACACTGAACTAGGATACTTGAGGATGCTTTCATTAAGTGACTATTTCTAAAGTTACAGAGATACAGACAAAGAAACCAACAAGAAATGCTGATGCACAAAGCCAGTACAGCAAGGAGTTTTTACCAGTGCTAGACCTGGAATGGGAAAGAATGGTTATCAGAGCCCAGAGAGAGAACTGCACTGTTGGGCGAAATCTGCCCAACATGAGGAGCAGTTTCCAACAGAGGAACAAAACAACTCTCAACAGGCAATCCAACAGAAAGGAGGCCAGGGAAAGCTGTAACCCCATGTTGTCAGGACCTCCCTATAAGAGAGTAATTCATCCATATCCTTGCCCCTTGCTATGGTGCCTTCCTTCTCTATTAGAACATGCTTCCTTATCCTAATGAAGCTGAACTTGGTCACATGACTTGCTGAAAGTAGCAGAACATTAACAGATGTGATTTAAACAAAGGCTTAAATATGCAAGTCTGGCTTGGTCACTTGGCATTTATGTCTTCCGGCATGAGAATTCCATCCTGTACATAGTCACTGCTTCTTTAGCCTAAAAAGATGCAAGGAGAAGATAAAATTTGAAGTTCAGAGACCAGCTGAGTTCAGGCAAGATCAAATGAACTACAGCCAACCCACAATCCGAGGCAAGAAATAAATGTGGTCAACCACTGAAATTATAGGGCTGTTAAGCAGCATTATCACAATAAAAGTTTCATTAACACAACCAACCTCATTCCTTTCTCCACTCTTCTCTCGATGCCTCCTATTAGACAAATACAACAAAAAATTGTAAGCAAGAAAATCCACTGACAAAGCCCATGAATGTGCCCTGGAGGGGCGAAAGAAGACCTGTGTCTGCAAGTCAAGGAAAAGTAAAAAGATTTCAAACAGAGACCAGCGTTTTTTAAACAAAAGTATGGAAACTGAAATTAGCATTGCTTTGTGCTGAGAACTTTAAGCATCTAAAAATCATGAAATGTGTAAAAGTGAGACAGAAAAAGAGTTAAGGCTACAGACTATTCTATAACCTTTCATGATAAATCAAGCAGTCCTTATTAATGAAAATACTTTCTGAAAGCTCAAAACCTTCTTTGCTGTAGCAGTTCCACACTTTCTTACACCTCTGTGTAATTCATAACCTTTGAAAAGTAGTAAAATCAAAGAAAAAAGGCAAATACTAGTAACTAAGAGTATATGCCAGATCATCCATGTTTGACAACCAGCCTTTCTTAGCATAACAGAATCAAGACTTTAGCTTGAGGAGCCTATTTGCACATCCTCTGCCTCTAATGATGTCTGTTCCTCTCAGAATCGGAGGAAAAATGTACTCACAACAGCCTCCACTACAGGAGAAAGCAGAATGACGACATGGAGATGAAGCTGCCTCCATGTCACAACTCTGAGGTAGACTAAGCTGCCCCTTCACAGACCCTTTCCAGAGGACCTGGGTTCCTCAATTCCAGGGAGCCTAACTAGACTGACCTAGACGAGCAGCGCTGTGCCTGTCCTTTAACCACTCAGCCTTTGCAGAAAAATTGTGGATTTCAGCACTAGAAGGGACTTTAGAGACCTACACATTTCTTGAGTAGATTAAGAAAAATGCAATCTGAAAAGGAATGAAATTCTTACTGGTATACAAGCAGTGGGACCCTATGTAAGTCTAGAGAAAAACAATTGTGTAGAATGGCTTCATACCAATGTGAAATTTCGAATTACTCTTTAAGTAGTAAAAATAAAGAGCTAGAAATTAATATATACTTCTTTTTCATGGGGCTTTATATTAATCATTAGGCATTTTAAATTGAGAAAGAAGACATTTTATAAAATATCCACCTAGAACACTATGATCATTTACAAAGAAGGTAACATTCTCCCTCTATAAAAATAAAAATATTTTATCCAAAAAAGAGAATAGTGCAATAAGAATATTCCATGGTTCCAAGAAAAAGTATTCCCAAAGTCCCAGCCTTGACACTTTAACCCCCTAGACCAGTGATGACAAACCCATGGCAAGTGCGTGGCACCTGGCTGTTATCAATGAAAGCTCTGAAAGTTTCACCATCACTATCTGAGACCAGTGAGTCTCAAAATATGAATGACCTGCCTAAGAATCACTTTAGATACTTGGGGAAAATGCAGATTCAGGAGCCAATTCTAGGCCTATTTAGTTTCTAGGAGCTCAGGAATTTGCAGTGTTAACAATTTCCCACATAGCTCATATGTGTCCTAAAATTTAAGAACTGCCAGAGACAATCACCATATTCAGTGAGTCACTTATCATTAATCTTCCCATAAACAATGAACCAACAGTCCAAAGCTGGGATAGTGATTACCTTGCCGTCCTTCATCATTGGTAAAGAGCCCAGTATCGCTGCTGCTACACACACTGCTGGTTTCACTGGAAAAAAAAAAAAGTGATACACAGAACTCATCAATTCCAGTCAAAAATCACTGACTATTCTTCTTATCTTCCAGTAGAAACACCCCAAGCTTCCTTAATTTCATTCCAGTATATTAGCCAAAGAGATAATGTACGTTTCATAGGGAAACCATAGGTGAAGTTTATTTCTCACCAAACAAAAAAATAAATATATGTAAAAGAATGCTAAAAATGTTACTTGTATTTCAAAGTACTTTAAAATACCTAAAGTCATTTTGTTTAGGATCATATTTATTAAATCTGATACAAGTAACCTCAAATGGTTTGATATGCTAAACAATGAAAATTTACACATTTACCAGCCAATTTTTTTCTGATTTTATTTTTTAAATATTGTCAACTATCAGTTTCAAATGAAACTATGCAACTTTAATACATCTAGCATCTTTTGCATTTTCTCTCACTTATAAAGCAGCAAACACAAATCCATGAACAGAAAATTAATGCAGAGGGCTAGGGATTTAGCTCAGTGGCCTAAGCACCTGTCTGGCAAGCGCGAGGTTGTAAGTCCAATCCCGAGTACAAAAAAAAAAAAAAAAAAACCACCAGAAAAAAGAAAAGAAAA
The DNA here is from genome assembly GCA_004027455.1 of Hydrochoerus hydrochaeris. Classification (NCBI taxonomy): domain Eukaryota; kingdom Metazoa; phylum Chordata; class Mammalia; order Rodentia; family Hydrochaeridae; genus Hydrochoerus; species Hydrochoerus hydrochaeris. Next base: position 73,167 of record PVLA01003810.1, on the reverse strand, counting down.
TTAATATAGAAAAAGTTTCCAAAATTTAATATTTTTGCTTAATATTAAATAAATACACAAAGCTCATTTTGAAAGGATTTAAACATAAAAACAAAAAAACAAATTCCATTTGGACTCATGAAATAAAACACCACAATAACTGATTCTGCTGCTTCTCATGCTGTTTTCTTCTACCTCCTCTTCATCAAATGTGATTTAACTGGTTCAAGAAAATGTCTCTATCCTTGACAACATTAGCTATTTCCTTCACTGGGAGTATTTCCCTCCCAACTAGTCAATTTTGTTTTTCATCTACCTTAGAAGATGGAAGAAATCAAAGTAAGGAAAACGCATTTTCACTATACTACAAAAGAAGCAAGATTGGTAAAATCCTAACCTACATTCCTGGATCAAAACTCTGAATATAATTTGTACTTTGCAACATTTCCAAGTACCTTGCCAACACTAACACTTCAAATACTGAATAAATTAGTAGCAATCTTTTCCTCAGTTAAGCTTGCCTCTGAATAACAGATGTAAGAGATCTGTCATAGCAAAAGTCAATAAAACATACTCTATTTCTGTATAGGTTTTTTCCTTTTATTTTCTTGTGTACTTAGAGAAGACACTCAGGGTCATTCTAAGCAATGTGTTATGAGGCTATCTTGCTAGAACCTTCAAAGGGTTCTGCAGTAAAATCCAGAAGACATCCTCACCAAGTACTGTGCACTTGTGAGTTTAAAGAACTGTACCTTAAATTTAATGGTGTTCCTTTTGTATTTTGACAAATTTGAAAAACATTAGTGCTCTAATACCATTAAGTCCTACTACAGTAACTGTCTCTCATATTACCACTTTATTATTCTCCTCTCACTTCAATTATAAAGTAAATCTTATACTATCTTTTGTACGTCCTTTGACATCGAGATAAGACACAGGGCTGGGAATTTAGCTCAGTGGCGTGAGTGCCTGCCTCGCAAGTGCAAGGTCATGAGTTTGATCCCCAGTACAAGAAAAGAAAAGAAAAGAAAAGAAAAGAAAAGAAACAAAGCAAATTAGCCCATGGGACAGAGTCTGCCTCACGGTCATGTTTCAGTGAGACTTAGGATCAGTAAACATGGTGTATCCCCTATTTTTGTATGACCTGTTAAGTTAAAAACGTTTCAAGTGTTTTTTTAAGGGTTTTTTGGGGGGAGTGTCAAAAGATGAACATTTTGTGACATTTGAAAATGATGTGAAATTCAAATTTCAATGTATGTAAATAAAAGTCTTATTGAAACACGGTCACACTTATTCACTGACATGTACCCTATGGTTTCTTTACTCTCAACTGCACAGATAAGGAATTGTGACATAGACTGTATGGCCCACAAAGCTCTAAAATATTTATCATCTTGCTCTTTGCAGACAAAGTTTGTGGATCTTTGTTCTACACGTTACAAGTTTTGCTATGCAATGACTAAAGTCTCCTCTGTTTGAATGTTTCCAATTTAAAATTTAAACAGCTATTTTATCACAAAGTCTATCAATTTTCAATCCTATTCATTTCTAGCCAGTTGCAAATACTACTAACACAGTGCTTCCACGATCTGTTTTACAAGGAATCCACTGTCTTCTAATATTTTAAATAAAAGGGGCAGGTTCACAGAATATCTGCTGGATCAGGAAAGGTGAGGGTACCTTGTCAAGGCACATTTTCTATTGTTTTATCAATAGCATGTCAAGAGAATAAATGAATTTGAAAGAGAGGCTGAAGCAGGAGGAGCATTGGAAAGATGCTGGCATCTACAGGGTCTCACAACTTAACTCACAATCCCACTACAGAGATTTCGCCTACATGTCAGTAGTACCTGAGCTGAGAACACTGACCTACAGAAATGAATAATGAGGAAGGAGCCCAACAGCCTAAGGAGGAAATGAAATCTGCCTCCAGGCCCACTCAAACTCTGACTCTGCTGTCGCCCCTCCCAAAGGTTTGCTTAGGAGCAACTTCCTAAGAGCCTCTGAAACAAAACCACCAGCCACACCCCTCCCAGCCTCCTGAAAGGGGAACTGGAAGACCGTTACTGTTTGTGGTTTAGAGCTACTAAGCTACTTAGCTTTACTGCAATTGCCCCACAGCAATAGGTAACACAGTAGCTTTATAAACTCTTCTTTGAAAATAATTACATTTTTTTTCTACTTGTAATTAAATCTCCTAGTTTCAACAAGACAACTCTGTAAATTTCCAAAACTGTGGCAAAACAAGAAAGTTCTGTTCTTCTGACCTTCCCTATTCCTACCCACAAAAGACTGACACATTCAGAACTGAATGGAGTAATTTATACCTGTACAACTACAATAAAAGGCAGAGAATCTGTTTATCGTCTCTAATCAGAAGTTGTTATTAGGGCCTGGCATGGTAATGCATGCTCTTAACAGAAGCACTCTGGAAGGCCAAGGTAGCAAGATTACAAATTCAAGCCCAGCCTAGGTAACTAAGTGCCTTTATTTAACACTATCTCAAAATTAAAAAAATATAGAAAGGATACAGGGACAGAGTAAAACACACACACACTGGTATTAGGTATTAGTGAGTTACCACCCGTGTTTGTTTTTCTCCTATTTAAGATCCTACTAACCTAGTAGCTTAATAACAGGTCTCTTTTACACTTAATATTTTAAAATAACATGCAAGGTGTGGTGCACATCTGTAATCCCAGGTAGTCGGGAGACTGAAAAAGGAACACCTTGAAGATAGGCCTGGCCATTTACAGCAAGTCCTGTTTCAAAATAAAATTGAAAACAGGTGAGCGATATAGCTCAATGGTAGAGTATGTGCCTACCATGTATGAGGCCCTGGATTCAATCTTCAGAACCTAAACAAATACAAGGCTTATATCATCATTCTAGAAACAAAAGATTTTTACCTTAATTTCTTCATTAAATAAAGCATTTCACAAAAACTAAAAATATGATTTAAATTTCAGAAAAACCTCCCTCTTTGGTCCACTACCAAAGACATCCTTGCTCTTGCTTCCTTCTCCCTTGTTCTTCCTGGGTTGAGGCAGTACCTTTATAACCATCAGATTTCTGAAGCTGGTGATAAACATGACTGAAAGAAGGGTGATTTAGAGAAACCGCTCACTTCAATTCCAAAAGTATTCCTGTACATGAGGGGAATGGATAGAGGAGTTGTTTTTCAGTTTCATTCAGGTAGCAGCCCCATGAATGAAAGCAGTCTCTCCAGTTTTCCAGCCCATCCATGTGAACTACTATGATCAGGTCTACTTTGCCAAGATCATCATCTTTCTCAAAGGTCTGCTCCTGAGCTGGGGCTGGGCCTCAGAGCAGCATGCCCATCTGTAAGGCTTACTGTTCTTAGAGCTAACCGTGACTCACCTTCAGGTGAATGGAATGTCGACCTGGAGTAAATGGAGTACACATTCTGAGCCCTGAATCTCTAATGGCGTTCTGCTGACTTTCCATATGAAATATATCTTTATGTAAAATTCAGGATGAGGTAAGAGTAACCCATTTCCTCTCAAACCTACAGGCAAGTGTAGCCCCTCACATTTAGTGCGGAAATGATGAACAGCAGTCTTATTTTCTTCACGTCTCCTCCACCCTCACCACCAATGCAAAAATACTGCCATGATGTGTTTAGGTAGAGATCTCTTTTCATTAGTTTTCCCTTTTAATCTTTAGGCATATTTTTTTCAACTTAGACACACTTTTTCTCTTTAGTTGTAGCTTTTAAATTTTTCCTTTCCTATGCTTCGGTTTCTTTCTTGGGTCTCTATTCTCTGCATTTCGGGAGAGTTTCCAAAAGTCTTCCACAATATCAACTCAATTTTCTGCAGAATGAATTGTCCTTCAATTTAATATTGCAATTACATTTTATGCTTCTCTACAGTTTTTCCCAACTATTGAATTTTTGCATAGCCATCTTTCTCTCCCATGACTTACTGCTTCTATTTCAAATGATTACATATTCTTGCATCCTGATGAAGATTTGCAAAAATATTCCCTGGTTCCCACTGGCAATCATCTTCAAAGACTTGTTCTTCCTCTGAACTTTCTGAACAATGTTCCCTTTCCTCTGTTCTGCAAAATGTATTCAAAGGCCTCTTCTTTGCCAACAGAAAGGGTGCAGAGATTACCTTTGGTCCCATTCTCTTCTCCTATGGATACGGGTAACATGTTCTTCTCAGATCTACAACTGGCCAAGAGAAGAGCCCCCAACTTAATTTTCAGTGCTCCCAGAGGGCTTTTGTCTCATACAGGTAGGCCAGCCTGAGAAAGGATCTCCTCCCAACTCACACTGGCTGATTCTGGCTGTATTCCAGGAGTCTTCAATATGGTATACAAAACACTACAATCTCCAGGATGGATTCAAAAGAGGGCTTTTCTTCTCATACATGCTTTATTCTTAGAGACTATATTTTCCAGGGCTCAATACCCTGTGTCTCCCTCCTATGCACAAACACAAATACACACAAAACACTAAACTTCCCTAACTAAATGCATTCTGGGAGACACTGCCTCCAAATAGAAAACAAAAGATACAGACTAGGAAGTGAGGATAGAACAACTTTTTTGTTTGGATACAGAAATTGAACCCAAGACTTCTTGCTTGCCAGCCAGGCACTGTGTCACTGAGCTATACCCCCAGCCAAAAACCTTTAACTTATTTATTTTCCAGCGCTAGAGATCAAATTCAGGGCCTTGTACATGCTAGGCAAGCAGCTCTACCACTGAGCCACACCTGCAGCAAAAGCAACATTGCCCCCAATCCCCTGACTGAGCAGGCCTTGCATTTGGGAAGGCTGTCCATGGAAAAAGACACGTAGTCTTGCACGTAGGCTCAGCACTGCTAATACCAATCTTCAAATGCATTCCCAAGCACAGCTGTATCAGCATTGTACTGTAGTTTGAGGATATTTTGGCAATAATCTAACTGCTTTTTGTTTTCTGATTATGCGAATGGGCAAATGTTGGATTTTTTTCATAAATATTCTAATGAGCAGTTAAGACTGCTTCTCAGATGCCTTTTAAAATTAGAGTCCCAGTGGTAGAAGGTAGGTGGTGACTGAAAAAAATCACAGGATTTTGTGTTTCAAGGGTCCTTGGAAGTGTTTCAGTCCAACCTCCTCAGCTCTAGAGTAATAGCAGTCTTCAGGCCAATCCCTCCGGAGATCAAAAACTTGGTAAAATGATTCATTTTATTTTTACAGTTAGAAAAGAATGTTATATTTTATACTAAGGTAACATTTAACACTGTTTTAACCACTACTCCTAGTCCCTTCCTCTAGAGCCATAAAATAATTTCAGCATTTCTTTCAAGAATGATACTCTTTCAAGAGATAAACCTTCAAATACAATAGTAACATATCCACCAGTACCATATCCACCTCCCGAGTCTTCTTTTATATATTCGTTCCCTAAGGATATACCAAAAAAACTCTGCATAAATCTATATAAGCAAGCTATGCTAGCTAGTCAACATTCTCCAGTGAATATTATCAACTGTAGCAAAGGTAAGTACATTCTTGGTCAGCATTCCTAGAAAACAGAACATCCCCAACCTAGCACATATATTCTTTTCCTCAGCTTCAGTAACCCCTGATTAATGACCTCCACTTGCAAAGGAGGCTACTTACCTTAACCATGAAATAATGAATGCTATTGATCCAACAAGCTACTGCTATAGAGTGTTATTGATCACCCAATCTTTGGTTAAAATGGTTCTCATTTAGCAATTTCACTGTCACAAACACCTGGAGTAAAGCATGCTCATAATTAAAGAGTTTGGGGGAGTTAAAGTGAGAGGTGATGGACAGAGATCTCAGCTTTCTCCCATTTATTCTTGCTTCTGAGCTATTGTTTGTGTCAGACGGGATATTGATTTTCTATAAAAATAAGAAAACAAGAGGCACCAAGGGGCCTCAGAAGGTCAGCTTGGGCTGCAGAAGGAGGGGGAAGTTTAGCACTCTATCTCTGTCACTTGCCTTCCAAGAGAAGGGAATATTTTCTTTTCTGTGAGAACAGCCTCTAATATATCACCTTAGGAAGGCTCCTGAATGTGACTTTAGGCCATCACCTAACCAATTCATTTATGTAAGAAAAAGAAGATAAACAACTTTAAAGGTACAGAACTGAAGGAACAACAGAAAGAAAGAAGCAAAACAGAAATACTGGTTAATCTTTAAACTACTACTCAGTGTCCAGTCAGCAAAAAAAAAAAAAAAAAAAAAAGGATTTAAGGAAACTAGAAATAAAGCTGACTGAGACATAGCTTTTTCAAATCTAAAGTATCTTTCCATCCTTTTTACAACTATCCACTGACTATGTCAGTTTAAACTTAATGATCAACATCTTAATTTTACAAGGTGGCTCATGACTCTGACAATCCTCAATACCACTAATAAAAATAAAGTTCTACACTTTGGTCTATATGTAAACGTACTGCACATTTAAGCAGATGTATTAACTAGTAACCAAGAGGATTCTTGTTAGTGCTTCTTCTAATGTAGAAGGAAAGAATTGACAGGATCAGCTCACAAAGATGCAATAATATCTAAATCATACACTATTACTTATACTCTCATGCTAGCCCTTTTGTAAAGTACATTTAGTAACTGAAGGAAGGACTGGGGATGTAGCTCAGTGGTATACCACTTGCCTAGCATGCACAAGGCCCTGAGTTCAATCCACAGCATTTGGAACATATAAAAAGGAATCATAATTGAGAGCAGCTTGAAAATTAAAAGACATGAGTACCACTTTACTGTTGAAGAGAGTCTGGATATAATATGAAGTCAAATAAGAATTATCTCTCGTTCCCCACAGAGGAAATTCAGGCAGAATAAAACAAAGCATTTCTGTTTATAACTATACACAAAGGAAGACAAGTCAAGGGCAATTTAAGACCCTGAATAACTAGATTTTAAAGATTATTTTTTCTCTTTCTCTTGTCTGCTCTTACTCCATTCGCTATTCCATCATAGCTACAGGACTCTAGCACCATATTACTCAAGGAACTCTTGAGTCACAGATCAGGGAAGTAATCCAAATGGGAAAACCAGGTTTCTTTAATTTAAAAAGAGAAAGAAACTCAGAAAAACTTCTGTCTACTTCAATCTCTCAGGCTCTGAGATAACTAGAATTTATATTATCACCACCTCACTGTAACGATGGTCTGGGATAAGAAGGAAAAAAACCAAAAAACTAAAGCATCTCACTGTTAGACCACTGGCTTTGCACTTGCAGCTGTATCTTAGAGTAGACAGTTAATAGTCTCCAACACACACAATGATTTCATAGCATAACCAAAAATTCTGGGGAAGCAATATACACAAACCATCATTCCAAGTAATTATTTTTAAAACCAATCATTTTCAACCATACAATAACAAGGTATATATACTCAATATTAAAATAATCCTCAAAGGAGGGTTTTAATATCCTGAAAGGGTACAAGCTGACCATGCAATTCTTGTTTGATTAAAAATAGCATAAGAAAAAAGATATCTTTAAAATCCAAAAATACAAATTGGATAAATCAGCCTTGGAATAGAGAAAAACTAGGAAAGTCAAATTGTGGACCAAACTGTTACCATATTGTAACTGATCACACTTGTAAATTGCAAGTTAGTAAGAAAGCTGGACTAAAAACCATCCATAAAGGTAGTGACACAAGAACCTACACAGTTTGTCCTGTTAGTGTCATAGCCTAATCTCTGCTGTCTTTGTTTTTAAGATAAAACTTCTGAAGATGCAAAGTGCTAAGAAGGGTCATATCCTCTTCAGTTGTAAAAGTTAAAATGAAACAGAAGAAGGACCATGGAAAAAACAAGCACAAAGGGCAGCAAAACATGGTGAAATATGAGCTGTGAAATCAGGTTTGATCACATTTGGGCACTGGGTGACCTTGAGCAAATTATCTAAACTCTCTTAAACCTGACCTGTTTCCTCTTCTATGAAATACAAATGGTGAAATTCTACCATACAGCAGAGCTGTGAACATTAAAAAAGAATATCCAGTGTGTAGTCTAGTGCTTAATAAATGCCAATAATTCTTAATTAACAATAACAGAATATACAACTATCTCAACCAAGAGTATTCAACCCACCGAGGGATCACCTAGGTGGGTTGATTTTATGAAGCACAGGAACACTGAAAAGATGCTAAAAATCCTGCAGTGCACACAAAAAACAATCTCACCCAAAACACCAACAAGATCCTCACTGAGAAAGTGACATACAGATTAATACTAATAATATTAAATAAAAAGTTGGAGAGTATCAACTTTCCTGGGAATGTGATGTAGAAAAATTATCAAAAACTACACTGACATTTAAACATCTAGTCATTAAGAGACAAATTTCTCTGATCTGATCTTATTTGGTCTAAGATTAATAACACTTGGCATTGATAGTTTCAAAGTCCACAGTGTATTCAGACAACTCAAAAATCTGTCATTAAAAAATATACTCATATAGTCACACACAAGTAGCAGTGATTTTTTTTTTTTTTTTGGTCTTTTTGAGACGGGGGGGGGGGGTCTTCCTAAGAAGTTCGGGCTGGCCTTGAACTCACTTTGTAGCCCATGCTGGTCTCAAACCCACAATGATCCTCCTGTCTCAGCCTTTTGGGTATGGGGATTACAGGCTAAACACAATTCTTAAAGTGCATGCAGCTTATCAGAAACATCTGCAAAGTGCATTTGTCTGGCACCTAGGCATTTTCTCTCTCACATATACTATATTCACCAGCCTCTGTTAAGTCCCTTGTTCTAAAGAACAATATATGTTTGTGGATTATATGGTATAAACAGCAGCAAACTGTTAATTTCTTGATTATGCATTTGGGATACACAATTTTTGACTCAAACTGTTTCTATTACATATAACCTTCTTGAAGGGAATCAGAATCATAAATGCTACTCTAAAAACTAGAGAACAACTTCTGATTAATTCAGGGAAGGTGACAAAGCCAATACTAGAGCGGCTGGTTTGGAAAAAAGAGTTCATCAAGAGACTGCACTTGTCCTTTCGGTAAAATTAACTAGGAAAATCTGACAGAGAGGGAGATCTCACCATTCTGACATGTTCTCATCAGAGCCCTGTTTTTGTTCATCTGTTTCACATTCCATTCTTTCTTTCCTTCCCGTTTTGTTTAGGAAAGTCCTATTTTCTGCCGATTCACACAACCCATGGCCTGATGAGGTCCAGGGAGTATTCTCCTTCCAGCGAGACAGACGCTGCTTCTTAGCTGACTTGAACCTGCAGCCTCGCTCATAGCTCCAATCTGATACCTTCAGCTTCTGCTGAAGGCTGGCTGCCACCTCTGAAGTTACTCGCTTCACCTTCCGCCGGCGCCTGAGTGGCCGACAAGGTGCATTTTCAGTAAAGGAGTCGGATTCATGCCAAGAATGTTGCTTACTCTTAACAATGGAATTGAGAGCTGGGTGCTGTTTGGCTACCATTGTGTCATCAGAGTCACTGAAATTGGTGACTGGGGCAACTTCTCGACAGTCCTTAATGGCCTCATCCAGACTGGACTCAGAAGCCTCGCTGTAGCAGCAGGTGTGCTCCGCCAGATGAGTAAAGTCAGACCGGCGCTTCCGGCCTCGGCGTTTCCGAAGCTGCCGTCTCTGCTGGCGAGGGCTCAGGGCCATCTCTTCCCACAGCTCACCAAGCTTATTCTGCTCAGATGTCTGCTCCAAGGCTGAGGCTAAGTCATGTACCAGCTCATCCATGAGGCCACATCTGCCAAGAAAAAGTTCAAACTTAAAAAAAAAAAAGCCCTGAATAGATTCAGGAGTCTTGCCCATGTGTAGGCAGCTTGTGGCTGGATACACATAAGATAATGTTCCCAACACCCATGCCTCCTTAAGCCACTAAAAATGCCTGATTCCAACATGTTCTTAAGTACAAAAACTCGACCACTCACAAGATAACTGAGGTATAGCAAAAACAAGCAAACTCTGGAATAGGTCTCTCCCTCCCTTCCCAGTTAAACTTATCAATGAATTATAAGGTGATAAGACCCCAAAGACTATACATTGCCTCCTGAGAGAGGAACAGAAAAACACACAATTTTAAAGCCACAGTAGAGTTGGGAGTATACAGGGTGGGATCCAGCAGCACTACAGTACGGAGACTGGAGTCTGGTTCACTGCTGAGAATGCATGTGGCAGGGAACAGAAAGAGAACTAAGTAACACACTTAAGGAAGACAGCTTGCAGTTTAAGGGATCCAAGAATCTGTAGTGCTGCAGGTGTACCAACTGCCATCTGGAAGCTACTAGGAGAAAACCTTATAGAATGTGTCATTTATTTTCAATAATTAGCAATTTTTAGGCTCCTCTCCCTATTCTGATTATCCTAATTATGTGCTTTAGTGCTGCACAATCTCTCTCTCTCTCTCTCTCACACACACACACACACACACACAGAACATAACTGAAGCTGAAATGATGGGGATGGAGTGGAAATGAATTCCTATATTTCTATTTACTCATGAAACCACACTTTAGAGGCAAACCTTTCGAGGGGTGTTAGTAGAAGCAATTTTTAAAATTCTCTTTTAAAAAGAAAGGTAATCTGTGCAACACCTAATAAAGTCCAAAATAAGTTAGCACTTTCTGCCTAGTTCTTGTGAAGTTCAAAGTATTTCAAGACCATAATCAGAACTTAAAACTACGTAGCTCGCCACTCAGACCGTATTTCTGTTCAGGAAATCTACATTTTGCAAAGGACTTTCAAAAATCTGTACTCACACTGTGTCTATGCCAATAAATTCAAAGGAAAGTTTTCTGGCTTATGTGACATATTTATGGGAGCAATGGAGACACCTCGCTCTAAAATGAACACCCAAGAAAAACTTCATGGTGTCAAAAGCCAGATACACTAAAAGAGCACGACTCTTTAAATAATTAGTAGTTTAGGATTCCTGTTGGGATTTGGAATAGTACTGTGCCTATGACCGAAATAGATAAACAAGTGGAAATAGCAGTTATAAATCTCATTTCCTCATAAAGTAATACTGTTTTAAAACCCTTGCACAACTGCACAAACTAACGTGGAACGAAAATATCAAACAACTTGTGGTCAAATACTCGTGCGGAAACCCTTTCCTGACTCAAAGACTACAATTCAAACTTAGTGACCAGAAGAGCCTTGGGACTCCCACACACACCACCCCCGAGGTTCGCTCAGATGAACACCCCAAAAGGACCGGGTCCAGGCACAGGCCCAGGAAGGGTTTGGACTGTCACGACAGGAAGTGACAGTAAAGGAGAGCCAGGAGTAGGGTGGGATTCTGGAAGGTAGGGAGGCAGGAGAAAACTTCGAATTTGGGCTCACCCGAGGCAGTGGGGTCTGCCTTTCTAAGCCAAAAAGCAAGCAGGCTCCCTCTAAGATCGAGAATCGTAACACAGATACATACGTAGGGAAAAAAAAAACCCAAAAGATAACGTGTTTAGAAGGACTATTCCCCACCCTCCGGTCAGCCCCCGAGAGCTAATGCGACCAAGTCCCAAGACACCAATCCCTCAGGCTGTCGCCTGCTGAAAACAGAATGAAGGAGGCTGAGGAAGAGATTGTAGCCCAGGACACGAACAGACCCTCATCACCCGGGATGGGGGCAACAGGCCCCGCAGAGCAAGGTCCGCCACACTCGCTCCTCCCGCGGGGAGCCACGGCCCCTAGAAACCCTTAGCCGCCCAGCCGCAGACCACAGTCCGGATCCGCCGACAGTAGCGAACCCCGAACCTCTCAACCCGCTCCGCCCCCTCACCGGCTGCCGCAGCCACCTCCAACTGGCACCGCTTTTGGGGGCCAGCCTCCCCGCCGGAGTTTCCCTCTCTGACATCACTTCCGGTCTGGGCCGGAGGGGTGGGGCGGTGGCAAAATGGGAGGGGCTGACAGAGAGAGCCCACCCCGAGCCAGAGCTTCCGCCCGGACCCAGCAGCTTCCGCTCCGGACCGCGATCGCTTCCGCCATATGGTAGGCGGGGCCACGGGAAAACAGCTGTAGGGCAGAGGGCAAGAAAAGGGGCTCAGTGGGGAGCAAGAATTGTCTTTGTGGCTCAGGTGTTGAACTGGAGTAGACCCCGCGGGCTGGTCTCATCTCGCCAGTGGGCGTCAGAAAGTTGGGCGCTGAAGATTGTTAAATTGAAGAGAAATGGATCTTGATTTTTATCCCTAAGAGATGAGCATTAAAAAATACTTACCTTGCTGGGGATTTAGCTCAGCAGCACAAGCACCCGACTGGCAAGCGCAAGGTTGTGAGTTCGAGTCCCATACCAAAAAAAATTATATATATATATATATATATATATATATATATTTACCTTGAACAATAAAACAAGTAGTATTGAATTATAGCTTAAAGTATAAAAGAAATATTCATGATTCCATATTGATGTAAATGAGTGACAAACTTAATAAATGGGGAAGAGAGAAATTTCCTATAGAAGGACAGGAGATGTAGCTCAGCGGGCACAGCGTACAGAACACTCCTAATTTGTGTATACCGCATCCACAAGCTTAACTCCCAACTCCCTGTGTGACTTCCCTCCAATGAGTACAGAATATCGGAAGAAGGCAAAATGAATGACTGTATAGTGGAGAAACTTGAGGCACACTATCTCAGCCCAGTGATTAAGGTTAGCATCAATAGTGATGCATCATGCTGACACTTTGTGAACTTGATGGACAGAGCATGGCACTTTATAGCACTTTCCTTCCAAAATTTGTAACCGTAGTGTAACTGACACAGAGACCACCATAGGGACAGAGGAAAAACTAAGTTCTGGGCCTTTACCCTGTTACTATTAAAAGCATGATTTTTGTTTTTTTCTGAGGCAATTTGAGATGTAAAAGTGGGTTTTGCTTAAAAAAAAAAGTGACCACTTGGGCCTACAGATGTCCAATAGGTAACTAAAATCAGAACAAAGCTTGACTTCCTCTTCCTCCTCCCCTCCTCTTCCTCCTCCTCCTCCTCCTCCTTTCCCTCCTCCTTCTTTGGTAGTCTTGTTACTTTAAAACTTGAAGTAAAATACCATCTCAGCTCTTCACATAGGCATGCTAAACATTTAGGGAGTATATGGCTAAACATTTAGGGAGTATATGCCTAAACATTGGCAAAATGGGGTTGATTAGCCCTGAATATACATAGTCTCACACCCCTTTAAGACTGAAGACACTAAGATAAGTAATTTACAGAAACATTCAACTATGTAAGTCTTCAGTGGTGGCATTACACTGAAGGTCACCTCAGATTCCAGCAGAACCTCACAGGATTGAAATTTTCCCATGCAAAAAAATCTCTTGTCCCTCATAGCATAAGAATTCCTTCAGATCTATGGAAACCAAAACTGAGATAATGATCCACTGGACCCTGATCCATTTCGGCTGATCCTTAAAGTTCGGCTTCTCTTTTGCGAGTGGACCAGTCTGACCCTCTTGGTACCTTCCTGCTGCTCAAGCTGGAGTACTTTCCCGTTCGCTCTTGCTTTGCTTGTTAGGAGACCAGCTTGCTCTTTGTGGAAGCTGTGCTCACTTTTATTTTCTCTTTTAATTAAATCCTTTTCCTGAAATTTGTGCTATAGTTTTAATTTCCTTTCTTACTAAAGCTAGACCTATCCTAACTGCTGACATAACCATAAGAAAGGAAACAAACCCCAGTTGAGGAACATCATACACAATGCCTGACCAGAATTCCTCAAAATTATGAAAATCATCAAAGACAAGGAAAGTTCCTAGGTGTGGTAACACATGCCTATAATCCCAGCACTCAGGAGAATCGCTGTGAGTTTGAGGCCACCCTACGCTACAAAGTGAATTCAAGGCCAGCCTGGACTACATAACAGAATCCTGTCTCAAAAAAAAAAGAGAAAAGTCTAAGAAACTGTCATAGCCAAGAGAAGCCTAAGGACACTTGACAACTAAACAGAGTGTGATATACTGGATGGAATATTGGAATAGAAAATGCTCATTAGGAAAAAAATTAAATCTAAAGAATGGAGTTTAGTTAATAATAGTTTATTAATGTTGTTTAATTGTGACAAGGTGCCATACTAATGTAAGATGACAATAAAGGAAACTGCATGTAGGTTATGTGGAAGCTGTAGAATCTTCATAATTTTTTTCTGGAGTGCTGAGGACCAAACTCAGTGTCTCTTGCACATACTAAACAAGTACTCTACCACTGAGCAATACTCCCAACTCAGAATCTTCACGATTTTTCTATAAACCTGAAACTATTCAAAAATTAAAAGGTTGTTTCTAAACATGCATATACTTTTGGCTCAGAAGTTTTCCTAAAGATTTTATTCTAAGGAAGACTTGGAAATGGGTGCAAATATCTTAAATGCAGGTAAATTTATTTCTGCAGCATTGCTGAGGAATGAAAAGACTTGAAAAAATCAGAACTGCTACTACAGGAGTTAGTTAAATTCTGGCCCATCTCTGGGATAGAATACTTTATGGCCTTATGAAATTGTTGTTATGGAAAGATATTTAATGACATGAAAAGTTGTTGATTTATGATACAGTGTATTTCTGTATGGCTGTTATATTTGATAAAAAGTGTGCTTAAAAATGTAGTTTGAGGGCTGGGGATTTAGCTTAGTGACATAAGTGCCTGCCTGGCAAGTGCTCGGGAGTTCAGTCCCTGGTACCAAAAAAAAAAAAAAAAAAATTTAGTTTGAATATACTCATATAAAAACTTAAAACTGTATTTGCATAAGAATATGACCAGAACAATACACTACACAATGTCCAAAATAGTTTCATTAAATGCCTACGTTTCGAGCCTGTTACTTTTATGAAAATTCAGAATTTCCTGTAGGTGAAATTTACTTTGTAGAGTTAAGAGAAGAGACAAAAATAAGTCAGGTTTTGCACTAGAGTGATTGAAAGACTGATCAGCGCTATCTTCAGAGCTAGAGAAATCAAGACAAGCACAAGAGGAGTAGCTGGACCTACTGATATGAGCCTCTGATTCCAAGCTTTGGGGAGGCTGAGGCAAAAGACTCGAAAGTTTGAGCTCAGTCTGAGTACTTAGTGATTTAGCCTGAGTACAATCCCAAGTATGAGAGGTTGAAGGAGAAGAGAGGACAGGAGAAGAAAGGGGAGGAGAGAGGAAAGGGATATGATGGGAAGATGATCACTTCGATTTTCTCTTTTGGATGTACTGAATTTGAGATTCTCACAGGACAGAAATACAGAAATATTTAACAGGGATCCATGGCTGTCAACCCTATTTTCTGCTTAAAGTTCTTCAGCACAAACCGCATCAGTTCCTATAGTGTCTGTTACTTCCGTCTGCACTGAAAACTGCCAGATTTCTTGAAATCTTTTATTTTATACTTCTGTTAATGTCTCCACGACCAGAATTTGCAACTTATGATGTCAAAATAAAGCTTAGTTTCTTTCATGGCCCCTGTCACATCTGCCCCTTCCCTGTGCTCTTCCATCCTCAGCATTGGTACATCCTTAGGATGGTCTGGCAGTTCCAGGCACAATTTCCAGGAAAAGAAGAGAAATGGTCTCTTCCTATGATTCTATCTTAGAAACATATCTCACTGGGTGCCCCCAATACCTTCCCTCCCTCTTCATCACTCATTACTGAGACAGTTGGCATGGAAAATGGGATTGGTTATGCTTTCACCCTCCCATGGCATACAACACAACTCCCATGCACTCATTCAGGTGAAAAACTTCAAAATAATGTTCAATTTTGATTCTCTTTATACTCCTTTATTTAGCTAAATGCTAAGCCTCACAAATGCCAGTCCTGCAGGATTCTTAGACCCATCCTCCCTCTTTTATTTTCATTTTGCTCTTAACCTCACTGAGCAGGTACCATTTTACTGGTCTTCCCACTTTCAGTATTTCCTCAGAAAAGCCATTCTCTAGCCTGGTTCTACAGTTAGCTTCCTAAAACACAATTCGAATCACATCACTTTAGCCACCTACCACTTCCTCCCATTTGATGCTCAACACACAATTTGCTGGTTCTCAAACACCTTTGGGATTAGGGTGATTTAAAGGCTCAATTCCAACGTCACCTCCATGAAGACTTCCTTTCGCTTGCCCTCTCCTTTGGCACCTCTCTCTCAGTTCTCGCCAAAATCTTTATTACAGCAGTTTCTTCATTCATCTTTGAATTAGAGGCAATTATGTAGAAGTTTGCCTGCCCAATGAAATCATTCACCCAAATATTTCCTGAGCACCTACAACATACCTGGCCATGTGATAAGTAGATTAAAAATTAAATAAATACTTGTTCGTTAGACGCTGGGTTAGGAAAATTTAAAGTACTTGCCTCAGTCATATAGATACAGATACAAATATAAAGATATAGGGTTTTTTTTTTGAGACAAGGGTCTCGCTATGCAGTTCAGGCAGAGCTCAAACTCACTACGTAGTAGACCAGGCTGACCTCCAACTTGCAGCACTCTCCTCCCAAGTGCTGGGATCACAGGCCTGGCACAGTCATAGTTTTTTTAATGTTACTGAGGATCCAGGGCTTTGCATATGCTAGGCAAGCCCTCCACCTGTCAGCTACATTCCTAGACTTCTTTTTCCCATTGGTATATGTTTGTGATGGACATTAATCATTTAGAGAATTTATCTTAATCATTTTTACTTTTCCCTTTACTCCTACTCTCCTATTCTCCAGGTCTTTTTTTGTAGTTTTGAGATACGGTCTTGCCCAGGCTGTTCTCAAACTCGTACTCTTCCTGCCACCTCCTCCTCCTCCTCCTTCTTCTAAGTAGCTGGGAATGCAAGTGTATGCCATGGGAGGGTGAAAGCACAACTAATCCCATTCTCCATGCTGCTTGTCTCAGTAATGAGTGATGAAGAGCAAGGGAAGATATTGGGGGCATCCAGTGAGATGTGTTTCTAAGAGAGAATCATAGGAAGAGACCATTTCTCTTATTTTTCTGGAAATTGTGCCTGGAACTGCCAGACCATCCTAAGGATGTACCAATGCTGAGGATGGAAGAGCACAGCAAAGGAAAGAATCTGGATCCCTGATGAGATCACAGAGCCATGGATTAATCAACCCTGAAGGATCTATTCTAGAACTTTCTGTTATGTGACATACTAACTGCTATTGTTTAAACAACTTTTGAGCTGTAATAGTCTGTTACTTGCAGCCAAAATACCCCAGCTTTCCACCTGCCCATCATTCAGCCCACTCTCCCATAATCACCACCATCTCCTTTCTTGCCATGTACTGCTACTGTGTACCTTAGAAGAATGTGCAACTCCTCTGCCTATGTCCCATGTTCCATCCCTTCACAAAAATGAATGTGAAATGCATACCCAACCTTCTCCAATGGAAGCAAAAAATTATTCTCCACTTGAAAGCTTGGCATTACAAATTTCTGGAGATCTGTATGTAGATGGAGTCTCACAAGGTATAGGAACCATCTGGGAAGAAAATGAGAAGTTAAGATAACCAAGGACAGAGCATTTGCTTTGTTTGCCTGCCTGAGCTAGTGCTAACATACAAAAAAGACAAGAGGGTGGGGATGTAGCGTAGAGGCACAGAGCCTGCCTGGCAAGCACAAGGCTCTGAGTTCGAGGCAAGAAATCTAGGGCTCAGAGACATGGGACAAGACCATTCAAGATGGACCTCACTGGGAAGCAAGGAGGAAACTGATGAAAAATTACCTGAACCTGGATTTGCAAAAGAAGACAAAGAAAGCAAAAACAGCATGTAGGGAAATTAGTATTTGTATGCCAGAGACTGCCCCAGAAATACATGAAAGATTAAGTTAGGTGATAATACAATATAGTCATGCATCACTTCCCAACAACAAAGATGCATTCTGGGGAAGGCAATTTCATTGCTGTTCAAACATCGTAGAGTATGCTCATGCAAGCCTAGCTGGTACAGGTCTGTCACTCAGTGTGGTCACTTGATGCAACCAAGAGATGCAATATGCACAAGATGTGTGAGGTTGCTGCTGGCGTTGCCAGGTGTAGTGTTTCACAGTGAAGATAAATGATTATAAGTAGCAGGCATATGCCTTAAGGTAACAATAAAAAGTACAGTATAGTAAAGATTAAACCTGTCACAGTAATTTACTGTCATTAAATATTATGTTCTGTACGTATGTGCTACACTTTGCGTGTGTGTAGGTAGATGGTACTAGAGATTGAACTCAGGTACACTCAGCCATCAAGTATATCCCCACCCCTTTTTATTTTTTACTTTTTAAAATATTCATTCATTCATTCATTTGAGGGTTACAGGGAATTGAACCTAGGGTCTTTGTGCTGAGCTACATCCCCAGCCCTTTTAGTCATTTATTTTATTTAATTTTGAAACAGGGTCTTGCTAAGTTACCCAGGCTGGGCTTGCACTTGTGATCCTTTTAACGCAGCCTCCTGAATAGCTGGAGTTACAGGTGTGCTCCACTCTGCCTAGCTCTGCTGCACTTTGAGTGACTGGCAGCACAGCAGGTTTGTTTACACCAGCATCACCACACACACATATGAGTAATAAGTTGCACTACACCATCATGATGGCTGCTGTGTCACTAAGTGAGAGGAACTGCTCAATGATCTTTTTGGTTTTTGTTTCTGAAGTACTATGGATTGAACCCAGGGCCTTCATGTTGAGCTACATGCCCATCTCTTTTTATATATTTATTTTTTAAATTTTGAAACAGGGTTTCACTAAATCACTAAGTTACCCAAGCAAGGCAATTTAGTGACTTAACTTCCCAGAGTGCTGGGATCGTAGTATGCACCTCCACACTTGGCTAGTCTCATTGCTATCTTATGGTTCCACAGTTACATATGTAGTCCATTGTTGATCAAAACATCATTATTTAGCACAGGACTATAATAGTCTTTAGGATCTCTTGAGTAGTTTCCAGAGAGTATTTGATGTGTTAACACGAATTACTTCATTAATCTTCTGAAGATTAATCTTCAAAGAAATCTTGTGAGTAGGCAGTATTATTATCTACCTTTTACAGATGAGAAAACTAAACAGGTTAACTAGCTTGCTGAAGGCCATATAACTAGTTAGCCGGTAAGCCTGTCAGCCTGTAAGCAAGGCAGAGTGACATCAGGAGCCAAACCTTCAACCACTAAGCTATAATACCTTGAAACAAGAATGTGTGCCCAACATTTTGCATGGTACATAGCAACACAGTGTATATGACATATATTAACTGTTAGGCGTATATTGTTGTGCAAAGAAAGTTTTATCTCCTATATACATCGATGAAGTCAATTAACCCTCAAAGTAACCCTTTAAGAGCTACTTTATATAGGTGTGGAAACTGAAGCTAAGAGAGGTGAAACAGGGTCATAATAAGTGTATGAAATAAGTGTGACCAAACTAGGCATACTACTCCAGAGGGTTCTCTTCACTAAACATTCTTTTTTATGGGAAGGTATTTGGCAGGAATTTCCTGCAGTAGCAATTGTTCATTAACTCAATCAGTGTCTTATTTCCTTTCATCATTGCTGGAACACAACACCCAACACCCACAGTTTAAAGAAGGAAAGGTTCATTGCACTCAGCATTTGTAGAAGTTTCAGTCCATAGCCGGCTGGCTCCAAGGCAGAGCAGCGTGGCAGAGGGACATGGTGCGGAGGCTTGTTCATGGCATGACAGGCAGGAAGCAGAGAGTTGGGTCAGGGGAATAGAAAGGATGTATACATCCAGGCCATTCCCCCAGCATCCCACCTCATCCCACCAGTCTTTCCCTCCCAACATCACACCCAGCTATAAACTCATCGGGGACTAATCCAGAATCACATTCCTATAATCCAGTGTCACCACCTTGATCCAGTCATCTTCCAAAAGCCCCACCTATGACCTTTGGGTGAACACCTAGATTTAAACAGTAACAAAATAGGAAATATTTTGATGTCTTAGACACCAAAGATACATCCACAAATAAAAGTCCCTGACTTAATGATGCGTCTCTTTCAGAGGAGGGAGAGAAATAATATGCAGGTCAATATATAAAATGTCAGGTGGTAGAAATTCCATGAAAAATAATAAAGCAAAATAAGGGGAAGGAGTGACTGCGGTGGATCTTGCCTCTGCTTGTGGTAGTGTCTTTGGTAAGGGCTCATCTGAGCAAATACCTCAAAGAAGAGAGGGACTTCTTTGGAATGACCTGGAGTAACATAAATATATTTCCTCATCATTTCAGAGACTAGAAGCCCAAAATTGAGGGCATGAGCACTTTTCACAGTTATGAAAGATAAAAGGCCAAAATCAAGTGTGGCTCTACAGAAGAATTTGTCTTTGTCTCTTCCTAGCTTCTGGTGATGCCAATCCTTGGTGTTCCTTGGCTTACAGTTCGTAAGTCCCATGTCTTCCCTCATCTTCACATTGCAGTGTTTCCTCTATACGGCTGTCCCTGTCTCTTCTCCTCTTGTAAGGGATCTTGAAATTGGATTAGGCAATCTGACCTCTTCTCAATTTGATTGTATCCAGAAAGACTATTACCAAATAAAGTCATCTTCAAGGGTGCCAGTCCTAACCTCTGAGATATATATATATATATATATATATATATATATATATATATGGTAATTAATGATATTATCTTATCATAGACCATAGTTATTCACATCTCTCTAACATGCAAAATATGCATACCTCATTCTAAGATACCCAGAAGTCTTATCCAATCACTGCCAGCACTCTAGCATGTTGGGGTCTCCATCAGAACTAAATACAGCCCGTTGCATGTGGATCCTTTTGACCCAGAGTCTACAGATCAAAGGGGCAGGTTGGCTCTGCTCTGGCCAGGCTGATAGCAGGTAGCAGTGTCCAGGTTGTTTGGAATATTTGCAATTCATATGAATGCTGATGCAGTGTGTATATTAGTTTGTTCAGGGTTCATAACTAAATACTGTACTACAGACCAAAAAGCTTAAACAACAGAAATTGCCTCCCAGTCCTGGAATTGGAATGTTTCCAAAGTGGCAGGAATTTTGGTTTCTTCTGAGGTCATTTTCCTTGACCTACAATTGTCTGTGTTCTTCCTTGTCTTCCCAAGGTCTTCCCTCCGTGCATACCTGTGTCCAAATTTCCTAGGACAAGTCATCCTAAAGACCTAATTTTAATTTAATGGCCTCTGTAAAGACCCTCTCTCCAAATTCAGTCATATTCTGAGGTACTGGGAGTTAGTACTTCAATGTATTAATTTGGAGAAAGGGAGCGTACATCTCAGCCCCTGAAAGTTAACTTTAAATATGCCATCATTCTATTTAGTTTCTGTTGTCCCAAATATTATGTTTTACCTTTTCTCTCTTTTTCTTTTCTTGCTTGAATTTTATGGTTTCCTTTATCACCTTTGTTAGCTTACTGGGTATATCTCTGTTTTATATTTTCAGTGCTTGCTTTAGAGTTTATAGTATATAATTTTAACTTATTTTAGTCTGCCTTCAAGCAATATTATGCCCTTTCATGTCTACTATAAGAAGTTTATAACAGGATTGGAGATGTAGCTTAGTGGTAGAGTGCTTGCCATGCATGCCTGAGGCCCTGAGTTCCAGCCTCAGCACACAGAGAGAAGCTCCTAAGAGTGTGCTCTCATTTCTTCCCTCCTAGCCTTTATGCTATTGTCATACAAGGATGAAAAGTGTTAGAGTATTCTGGCACAATAGAGAAGCAAAAAGCACAAAATGAACAGGTTTATTGAGTTGAGGACGTGGAAAGGAGCCCACAACCCATGGCGGATGGGCTGCCTCCTTCAACCAGATACAGAGAGGCAGAGGGTTATATGACCTCTGATCAGAAGCGGCGCATGGGGCAGAAATTGATGACATGTGAGGAGCCGATTGGAATTCTCTGTGTGCGTAAACAGGAAGGTGAGTTGTAATTAGGGCTGAAGCAGAAGCAGGAAGTGGTAGGCATTTTTGCTTTGGCCTTTTGCCAGGTTAGACCACTGCCATAATTGTATAGTAATTTATACTAGGGCAAGAACCTTTCAAAAAGATTTCTCATGGCATTGCAAGGTTCATGGCTGAGGTACCTATAATAAAAAACATATTAATAAGAGAAAAGTGTGCAACTGTGTTTAAAGGAAGTTTTGCCTGACCCTGGAACACTCAAAAATGAAGACCCAAAGAAAGGACACCTGTATGTGTCTACGTACAGTCATGCAAACATGTGACTGGAGGACAAAGGGATGCAATATGGGGTAACAAACTGGGGGATTTACCAAGGTCTGTGGGTTCAGATTCCTCTTGGTGTCTGCACCAAGGAGAATAAAGGGTTTCTTGTTCTCTCAGCACATGAGGACACCTCTGAATGAAGTTCCTATCTATAGGGGAGAAAGGATGAGAGGAATTCTTTCTAGTTCCTATGGCCTGCTTCTGCTATCTCCTCTATGACCGACATGTCACATTCTGGGGTAACAGGTCCAGAACCCATCAGTTGTCATACATTTTACTTCTACATATGGCAGAAATCCTACAGCTTTTTCTTATCATAATCATTGCATTAATAGATTCTTAAATAAAAATATCTTACACTTTTATAAAAATCATCCTCAGTACTTTTAATTCTTTTTGTAGATTCAGATTCCCATGTATAAAGTTACTTGTATGTGAAAGATTTTCTTCAGCATTCCTTGTAGTTCTGGTACATTTGTGTAGACTCTTTCAGTTTCCCTGGAAAAGTCATTTATCATATCTGTTTTTGAAAGATGTCTTTGCTGGATGTAGAATCATAGGGTCTGTGGCACTAAAGCTTAGATCAAGAATACCTCACCCCAAGCTTTATGTACTCACAGGACTTTTTGGAAGGTGATAGATCATGGGGATGATGTACTTATCAGTGGATTCATCCATTGGTAAGTTCAGTGGCTCATTGTCCTTCTGGAAGGTGGGCCTGGAGGGAAGTGGTGGATCACAGGGAAGCATGACCTGAAATGATATATCTCCCTCCCTCACTCCTCCCTTCCCTTCCTTCTTCCAGGCTCCCACAATGTGAGTAGTTTTCCTCCACCAGGCCTTCCGCCATGCCCTTCCTGCCTTGCAGCCAGCCTACTATGGACTGAAAAGGTGAGTCATAAAAAGTCTTTCCCTCCTCAAGTTGCAGGTGTCAGGTATTTTGTCCCAGAGACAAGAAAATGACTAAGACATTTAGGTTTAATAGTTTTTTGTTAAATTTAGAAAACTTTTGGCTATTATTTCTTAAATATTTTCTCCTCCCATTTCTTTCTTTCTTACTTCTGGAATTCTGATTACAGATGGGACCTAACTTACTACAATGGTTCAATTTGTGGGTTTGTTTTTTACTTCACTGCTCAGTGAAAGAGTACTCATATAATCATTTTGATTTTCACTTTCAATACGGTATTCATTCAATCACAGAGGTGGTCACCACTTTATTATACAATAGGCTTTGTGTGAGATGATTTTCCCCAACTGCAGGCTAACATAAGTGTCCTGAAGATGTTTTTAAAAGGATGAGTGAAGCTATAATGCTTAATATGTTAGGTATATTAAATGTATTTTAGACTCACAATCATACTTGCAACTTGTGATGGGTCTATCAGATTATAACTACATCATTAGGCAAGGAGCACATAGATTGCTCTAGATTGTTTTTATTAAATCAATCTCTCTCTCTCTCTCGCTCTCTCTTTCCCTCTCCCCCCCCCATATCTTAATTCCTTACTCCTTCCTTCTACTCTTTCCTTCTTCTCTGGCCTCCTTTTCTTCCTATTTTATTACTGGTATTTTTTTCCTTGTGTGTTTATATTGCTATGTCTTAAAAATCACTAATCTTGACTTCAGGGCCGTATAATCTGCTGTTTATTTAATCCAATATAGTTTTTCAACTCAGACATTATATTTGTACAGAACTTAAATATGGGATTTTTTTTTTGGTACCAGGTATCAAACTCATGACCTCATGCTTGCCAGGCTGGCACTGTTCCACTGAGCTGTATCCCTGGCCCAGATATATGGGACTTTTTAAAATATATCTTCTATATCTCTCTTTAATATGCCTTTTCCCTATCTTGTTAAACATATGAAATATAATAGCTGTATAATTTTCAGCACATCAGTTTTCTACTAGTCTAACTGTAGACCACTGTTCTTGTCCTTCTACCATTGGTGTAATTTCTGTGTTTATATTTATTGATCAAATTCCTTTATATTGTAACTATATTTTCCTGCTTCTCTATATCTCATCAATTTTTATTGTTTTTCAGACATTGCTAATTTTACCTTAATGGATTCTGAAAATATTTATGTCCCCTTAGTTAAGATGAGAGATTAAATGCAGTTCTTGTTATTCCACTAATGCCAAAAGTAAGTCTCAGATCTTCTGTTACACTAACTTTTATTGGTTAAAGCAGCTGGACAGGAGAAACAGTAGTTTTCTCCAATCCAGCAAGTTCTGAGCTGTTAATATCCCTCTCTAACTTCTGTTAACAAAATGGTCATTCTTTCTTCAACACCACCTTTCCTCACTGTCCCCCATCAATTCAGTTAGGAAGAGCAACCTGATCCTTTCAGCTTTCTTCCTGGAAATCTTATTACTGAAACCCATGAGTTCATTAAGTACTTCCATCTTCCAAATTACTTCAGACAACAGTTCTAGCCATTACTGCACCAGGCATAATAGGGGTCGGCTTTTCTCCGAACCTGTTACAGCAGTTTCTTCACCATCTTTTCCAGCTTCCACTTGCTTTCCATCCCAAAGTCAGTGCAATGTGTGTCACAGATGGTTTGATTTAGACAGCACCTGATTTCTAGGCATAACTAGTATATCAATTATCTACTGCCACAGTAATAAGATGCCAGTCCAAAATTTAGTTACTTAAAACTACTTTCATTTATTGCTTCTCACAGGTTCATAGGGGACTAGGAAGCTCTGTCCACCTGGGCTAAGCATGGCTGATCTTGGACAGTCTTGTTCATGTACCCCCAGTCAGAGGGAGCCCAATTTTCTAGGGCAGTGATGGCGAACCTATGACAAGCATGCCACACAGACAGCAGGCACAGAGTCCTCTCTGTTGGATCGTGAGCTGAGTCACCCCTGCAGCCCAGCCCTGGATAACAATTGTTTTTCTCTAAGCTAAAATGTTGGTAGTCAGGGCCAGGGATTTATCTTAGCGGTTCAAGTGCTTGCCTGGTTAAGTGTGAGGTCATGAGTTCCATCCCTGGTACCAAAAAGCAAACCAAAGCAAGCAAACAAACAAAAATCCCTTGATATTCATGTTTAATTGCAATGTTGGCACTTCGTGATAAATAAGTGGATTTGGGGTTGCAGTTTGGTCTGTAAAACATTCTCCATCACTATTCTAGGCTGTCCTTGTCTGGCACAAATCAGCTCTCCTCACAAGCTGACAAAATCACCTTCTCCTGACCAAAAGCTAGTTCTGGCTTGTTCTCACGACCTTAACAGGATGCTAAGAGGAGGAGGCAGCGCAAACCCTTGGACTTTTCCAGAGCCTGGGCTTGAATCAGATTTGTAAGTGAAACAGGGCCAGAGCAGATCTTGTGGGCAACCCTAGAGCCAGGAGAGAAAGGCATCCAGCAGAGGATGTAGGTGTAAAACACAAAGGGCAGTTTACTAGATATATAAAGCAGGTGTTTATACTGTATTATCAATCAGCATCCCCATTTTACAGATAGGAACCCGAGGCACAGAGAAGCCTATCTTGCCCAAGATCAGGTACTGAGTCCGGGTCATCTGGCGGTGGAGACCTGGGCTTCCGCAGCGCTGCGCCGCCCCGGGGATAGGCCTCGGCTCCACCGGGATGAGGGTCTTCTTGGCGGCCTCCAGGGAGCGTGCACTGTCACTTCCCCAGTTCAGCCACTGTCCTCACGGACAAAGCCACAGACCTCCAAGGGCCCATAGAAAACCCCCTTCCCTGTCCCTGTTTCTCGGCCTCCAGTGCCCACTTGGAGTGCTCACAGAGAAGGCTTTCAGGGGTTAAAAAACGAGGAAGAAAGAAACAAAAGGAGGAATAAAGTCAAGAAATGTGCCATGAAGCTTCTTGCAGCGCACAGCAGAGAAAGTCATTTCCAACTTCTTTCATCTCCAAGATGAAGCCACTAAATAAAGGGGCAAAGCGGCGAACACAAGGGCCTTTAATCTGTCTCATCTCCTTCATAATAACTGCAAATTCTCCCCGGGCCCCTGGGAGTGAGCCTCTTCCCTCCGCGCGCCCTTATCTGCGCCTCCACATTTCGCCGGCCGTCCCGGCGAGGCCTGGGGGAGCCGGCGCTGCCCGCCGCATTGTTCGCGGCCCGGGGCCGGTGCGGGGAGGCGGCCGGGGAGCGGGAGGCGGCGCGCCGCGCCTTCATTAACCGGCCTTTCAGCGGCGCGCGTATCAGAGCCAGGCCTTTTCAGAGGCGCTAATTAGCAATTTGGAGCCTTCCCCCCACTGGAGAGGCGCCTTCAATCTAACAAGTGGGAACCGCGGCTGCCCTCCCCTCCTGCACTTAATAGTTATTGTTTTGCATTTTCTCCCTCCCACCCACCTCATTGTCCCGCTCAGGGCCACCAGATAAGGAAGGGGGTGGGGGGGTAGTGCATCATTAATCACTCTTTTAATTCTGGGCTAATGATAACTTTCTCTCTTGCACTGAGAGAAGTTAATCTTTCTGAGACGCTGTGAGAAAAGGAGAGTTGGGTGGAGGGTGGAGGTGCAAAGGCCCAGGGGACCGAAGGGAGGATTGTGGTCCTCCGGGCCCCTGCCCACTTCTCCACCTTCCCTCCCTGACCTACTGGCATCAAGTTTAGAATGTGCTCCTCTTTCCTGCCCTCTGCCCAGCAGTGGCCTTTCCCAGCCTAAAAAAGTTTAACATAGTCTTCCAAGTCCTCTGCTCAGACCCTGCCTCCTCTATGAAGCCAATCTCCATTACCCTGGCTGAACATCTCTGCTTCCCCCACCCCGCACGAAGATCTCATAGTATTTTTCCCACCACCGTGATGTCAGGGTGAATTCTGCACAGCTGATGCCTGTTTACAGCTGAAAGAGTATCAACCATCAGATCTTTAAAATGTCTGTGTAGGACTCATGTACAGTGAATGTTGAGTGAATTCCCGGCTGTCACAGAAGCACCAGCTTTTATATTTATGAAGCATTTAAATGACATGGGCTACATGGCACTTCCTCGTCTACTAACTGCTACCATTTAGATACAGAATATCCCCCAAAGTTTAGTGTAGAAGAGGCTTGCTCCTCTGTGTGGCACTATGGAAATGAACCTTTAGAAGGTGGTGCCTAGAGGGAGGTGTGTAGGTCATTGGGGTGGTAACTTGAAGAGGATTGTGGGACAGGAGCTGTCTCTCCCTTCCTGGCTCATGATTTGACTACTTTATCTAACACATTTTCTTACCACAATGCATTGCCCTTGTCAGGGGCCCCAAACCACCAGTGGAGATGCCAGACCTTGGACTGGACCCTCCATAACCATGAGCCAAAATGAATCTTTAACCTTAGGTATTTCATGGTAGTAATGTTAAGCTGACTAATACACTAATATTCACTCATTTAATCCTCTTAGCAACCCTGCAAGGTGAGTGCCATCCCAACTTCACAGATGAGGAAATGACACCAAAAGGTTAAATAACTTACTGAAAATCATAGAGGTGTTTAGTAGAACTGAGATTTAAACCCAGACTGTCAGCCTCCAGAGTCAGTGTCCTTAAGCCAATGTGCAAGGATATGATCATGACTTCTATGCAGACCCCTTCTTCTCTACCTCAGAGGAGAGGGCTGGGAGGGTATCCAAGCCAGAACCCCGGGCAGGTAGAGAAGAGCTGTGCAATCTAGGCTTTTACCTGGAAAGCCACATAACTGTCAGACCTTACACCTGGCATTTGGTACTTGGCCACTACCAGCAGTTGCCTAAACCCTGAGCTCTAGTCCATGGCCAGGACCCCTGAGTAACCTGGTCTTCCTTTTCACCCTGGGCTCACCATGTTCACTGAGGCAGCAGGAGCAAAACTCCCAACAGTTTCTGGGTTCTGCTGTGCAGAAGTGAGTGGAGTGCCCTGGAGAGGGAGGGCGGGCAGGAGAGCCCCTGAAAATCCCCTCCGAATTATAAACATATCCTCTTTAAGTACATTTCTAAGGATAACATTTGTATTACTCTGTCCTGTGCCTGCAGATAGAGCCTGCTTATCTCCTCTATCTCCCCTCCTTTCTCTCCGCTCTGCTGGGAGCGGTCCCTATCTGAAGCCACGCTGGCAATCCGCTTCCTTGCAATTGTTTCGATCGAGGGGAAAAATTAATTTCTGCCTATCGTTAATTGAGAGAATTGTGTGGAAGGTGAGGGATGGGGAGGGGGGAGCAGAGGAAGGAAGGAGGCGGAGGGAAGCAATCGTGTTATTAACCGTGTCCCTTTCATAAGCAAATATTCTGATTGCCATCAGTGAGATGAGAGGCTCATTAATGCAGGAAGCGGAGAGGTGATTAGAGAACTTTTCAAGAGCTATTGAGTTAAGCTAAGCGGGAGGGAGGGTTGTAGGGATCTGGAGGCCGAGGGAATTTGGGAAGGACTGGAATGGAGGAAAAGCCACTGGCCTTTTAAATGAGCTTCCCCATCCATCTCCCCGCTGCCCCCTCTCCCTAGGACTTACCTTCAAACAGTCCCCAAAGCCATCAGCTAGAGTCGGGCAGAATGAAAATAAATAAATAAATAAATAAGGAATAAAAACTTCACAAAAGTTCCATTTCCTCTTCATAGCTCACTCTGACACTATACTGGTAGTCTGCAGACAAATTTTCTGACCCGCAAATACTTTGCAAGTATTTGCGGGTCAGAAAATTTTTAGTTATTCAATTATTTTCATCCCCCCCCCCATATGCTAGTCCCTACCATATCCTGTTTATTGCCCCATTCTGCTTCCCTGGTTTATGTCCTCGCCTGGTGCTAGGCAACCCCTTCGTAGGCTGGGCTACAAAGGTGAGCAGACACCATGTGTGTTGAGGATTGAGAGGGGCAGGATGGAGATAAGAGGTGGGACATGTAGCAGGAGTGGCAGCTACTGCCATACTCACATCCTCCTGACTCACTTCTGGTTTCACCCATCGCTGCGTCGGTCAGAGCCCATCTTAATCTAGTGTGTCTGAAACGGAAGCCTCATCTTTCTCTCCAGTTTTTTTTACTCCAGGATTTTTCCCAAGGCAAATCCTTGGGATAGCAGTGCCTGTCCCATACATGCCAACACAGGGAGTAATATGGAGAAGCTGATGCCCCCTTCACCAGTGGGGACAGCAGTCTGTGGATAATACCCTCAGGCTCCCCAAAAGGATAACTGGGGCAGGAGGGGTCCTTTACCCAGATCTGAGGGCTTGGTGGAATCAAACAAACTCCACTGCTTATAACAGTTTCCCACCTTTCACTCTCGCTTCCCAGTGTCACCCCTGAAACTATCCATATTCAACTCTGTTCAAGCTCCACCCTCAGGGAATGCTAGCAAAAACTGTGCCCCCATAGGCAGGAGAGAGCCACCAAGGAAAGAGGCAACCGCTGCACCTGAGCATGGCTCTTTTTAGCTCTAGGCACTGAAGGTGCTAGAGTTAAGGACAGGTGCAAGGCCAGAAGAGCCAAGACCAGGAGCCAGGGCAGATGTGGAAGCTACAGGTTGAGCTCAGGTGTGGAAAGAAAGCTTCATGAGGAGCCAGAGATAAGACCACCTAGGGACTGACACTGTATGTTCTGGTCAGGGAAAGCTGTGCATGTGGCCATCTGCCCAGCCCATGGCTAGCACCCGCACCTGAGCTCAGCTCTTGTTTGGAAGCTTCCACACCCCCCAGACGTTTTTTCCCAGCTGTGCACATGGTAAGTTCCCCAGGACAATCCCACCCAGTTCATCTCACATCTAGTGCCACCAGTCCCCAGAATCTATCCCAATGCCTGTTTTCAAAGTAAACCACTGCAGCTGGAACAAAGAGCCAGAAGCAGGGCATCTAGAGGAGATAGCTGATGTTGGGCTCAAGAGACAGGGGAAGAGAGTTGTTCAAACTCCCAAACCCCACACCCAAAAGACAACTCAGTTCCCTTCTAGAAACCAAATGTTCCATCCCCAAATATTCTGACTCCAAAAATAGACCAAACAACATTGAAAGAGCCCCCCCAAAAAAATAAAAATAAAAAAGAGGAAAAGAAGGAAAGAAAATGAGAAAAGAGAGGAAAAAAGAGAGGGAGAGGCATTTGGAGATTTTCAGAACAATTTCCATTCTCTATGGTGCTTTCCGTTTAAAAAGACGAAAAAGGAATGATGGAGCAGGGGAGAGAGTCAGACAAGTTTAATGATGTGTGTTCAAAGCTCAGATTGGAAAAATGACAGAGAAAAGCAGCCTGTTTCGGCACTAATAAATTGTTCTCTGCCATAAGAGGCGCCTGTCGCGGCATTAATACAGGCCCCTAATACACGGGTCAGGGTTAAGTAATTCTCTCCGGCAACTTAAGCGAATAATGAAGCTGGCAGCGGCTGGTGGTGCGGTGGGAGAGATGGTCTGTGCCGCCGGCACTTTGTCTTCATTTATTATGCCAGCGGCGGCACGGCCGGGAAGCCTCCGCCAAGGAGATATCGCTTCATTTCGGCAAGGTAATGAAAGCTGGGTTGGGGGGAGGATAAACCAATTTGCCGGCTGACACTGGAAGGAGTGATTTGCGGACTCAGGAAGGGGAGAGGTGGGCCCGAGCACAAGGAGGCACAAGGCTAAACCGAAGTGGGACAAGGCACTTCCAGGAGGCAGAAACTTGGCCGGGAACTGAGTGGGGCAAATAGACAGGAGCTGGGGCAAGAAAAGGGTGAAGACCCTGGTGAGCCAGAAGAGGAGTGGAAGGATCCAGTGGGAGTGAGGGAAGAGCAGGGAACAGGGCAAGGGAAAGGAAGGTCACGGCCACATTCAAGTAACAGATGGCTGACCGAGAGGGAAAGGAGTATTATGGAGAAGAAGAGACACTGAGGCAGAAGCTGGGACAGATATATAAAGGCCCAGGAGAGTGGGACGAGGACATGGGCTGTGAATTGCAGGGGTAAAGTGTATGCTGAGTGACAAAACTTGGAGCATTTACAGCTCAACTGCTTTTGAATGGAGTGTCTGAAGGTCCCTCCCAAACACCATGATGGTCATACAGTTTGGTGGCTGCTTCCACTAAGGAAAGCTTGGGACAGTTAGTGGTCAGAATCAACTGTGGCAGCTTCTGTCCTCCAGGGGTGTCTTCAGGTGAACCTGAATTTGAGGGTCAAGGGGCCTGAGTTTTGTTTCTGGGGAAGTAAGTTGGAGTGTGATGGACCATCACATCTGGAGCATCTTTCCCTTCCGAACTCATCAGAAGTACTGCAGGAGGCTCCAGTCCTGCCTTTAAAGTGGGGAACCCTCTCCCGAGTCAGTGATCAGGTCCATGTGCTCTGCAGATGAGTACATCCATCCAGCAGCCTGGCCCAATTGCAGGTTGCCATTTGTTACAAGGAAGGTGGCAAAAAAGTAGGACAGACCTGGTGAAGAGACTCACTGCTGCCAGGACTCTCAGAATCATAGTAATGGGGGGTGGGGGTGTGCATGTGTGTTTCAAGGTCACATCTGAATGGAGTGGGCACTCACTGGGCAGGCATAATCCCAGAATAGGCAGGGTTGTGTGACTGTTGTGTTGCTGTCATTCTTTTTCCATGCCTTCAGCACCAAGACCTCTGGACAGCTCCAGCTAGAGGTCCAGCAAACCAGCCTGGCTTTCTTCCCTTCGGAAGTTTTCAAGCTCCCTAAGACCCATTTCACACTTCCACCCAAGATTAAGACAAGTACAGTAGCTCTTCAGCAGTCAGTAATTGGACAGCAGTCTCAGCTCGCCCATTTTCCCCTCACTAATGTGCACTTTACTCTCCTTCCCTACCCCAGACCTGCACACGTGTGTTCATATAGGCACAAATAAAATATACACGCACACACATGCACACTCACCCAAGTCACTTTATTCCCCTGATTTGGGTTAAGGATTTCCAATAAGGACCAAATATTCAAAGCTTAACTCTCAGTCTCTAGAGGAGCTGGGCCAATTTCACACTAATCTAACCTATGAAGGGAGAAAGCATCGGAAGCAAAAATTACATCAAAGAGAAGTTAATGCTGAGAAGCAGGCAACATAAAAAGGAGCTGCTTTCAGTTTCAAATGACTACACCAATCTGGATTAAGAGATCAGCCCACTGAATGTCTGTATCACCATTTCTGTGCCCAGACACTAGGCAAAATGAAGCCTTGTCCTCAGAGGGTAGGCTGAATGGGGGTCGGGAGAGAAAATGAAGCTTTCACCCTAACTCCACATTCACTGAGATAGAATATATCTTTGACTAAGGACTTCTGAGAAAACAAAAATGTTACAGAGATCTAGGAAAAAGGACTAGAAGGAAGTGAATCAACATGCTAATTTTTTTATGTGAGTGACTTTTTCACTGTTCTGAAGTTTCTATGATGAAGTTTATTTCTTTCATGGTGACAAAATTAAAATAGATGTTCAAACAGTGATGGAACCTCAATGCTTCTTTCCCCCTCTGTGTCTGGAATTTATATTTCTAAGTATTTTTCTTGGCACAACACAGCACAGCTTTGTTTAAACAAGTGAAAATCATGTTTGTAAATGACTCTGCTGAAGATTATGACAGTGTGGCCAGCAATGGGATGGGAGGGCTACAGGTTCATTCACTAATCCTAGGACACTAGTAGGTGGCAACCTCAGAAGTTTTAAACACTTTTCTTTTTCAGGAGTGGGGGCTCTGCGCTGCTACATCCTCAGCACTTCACACAGAGCCTGTGTGGCTGCCATTTGTTGAATGAGCAGATACCTGAATGAAAGCAAGGTCTTTTTTTGCATTACAGTTGACCACAGATAGAATTGCTGTCGTGTAGTCATTTTAAATCCACCCTTCCCTCCCCACAAGGGCCCTCTGCTCCCTCCCAAGCCCATGCTCTGCTGCCCAGGATGGAACCCTGGCCTCACCTGCTCCTAGCATGGTAAGGGCAGCTTGGGCAGCCAATGCGGCTTTCCCTTGCACCCACTTCTGGGCTTCTTCCTGCCCCTCGAGTCTGGAAATGACCCCCTGGATGGAGACGTGGAGAGGCAGCAAGAGCAAGGGGACCGCCTGCGGGACCCCGGGGGAGAAGCCGCCAGTCATCCCATTTTAAGTGGAGCTGAAGTGAGACCAGCCTTCCGCCCACCCCTCCTCCTGCCCACCCCTAGGCAGCAGCCTGACAAGTGTAAATCCCAGAATGAATGAAGGCGCCCAGCCTCGTGGAGTCCGGTGTCTCCGCGCGCATCTCCGCGCTGATTGACTTGTCGCCTCTGCGAGGCTGACTCTATCAGCTCCTCGGTGCCTCCAATTCCAGGTGTGATTTAGTTTGGAGATGAGAGGTGACAGTTAACATTGGTACTCGTCACTGTAGATCAGACGCAGTCACGCTGTCTTCCCTTCCCCTCCTCCTCCTCTTCAGCCCGCCCGTAGCCCCCCACCTTCCCGCAGCACCCCCCACCCCCGCCTTCGTGCGGGCAGCAGCGCGGGCAGCGCTCAGGCTTCTTTGCGCCCACCTCCTGCCCAGCCAGACTGTCCGATCCTGCGGCTGCCGGGCTGCTTTCCACCTTCCGTGTCACCAAGGGTGTCCTTAACGCCCAGCGCCTTCCTAGGGCCTGGGTTTCTCTCTCCCGCAAAGCCCAGGTGTCCTGTTGTTCCGGAAACCTCAGAGGATTTCCTTTCTCCCTCCCCTCCGTCTTCCCTGTCTCCTGGCAGCGCAGCTTCCCTGCACCTCAGCGCCCACTGGCCCCTGGCTCGGCAGCCCCAGCTGGAGCTCACAGGGGGAGGGGGCAGGTTTTGCTTTTGCTTGTTTCTTTTACTGGTTCACTTCAATGCCCACTTCTTAGGTGCCCAGCTCAGTGAAGCTTTGTGTCTAGAACCACCCCCAGGGCATCGCCCCTCCTGAGTTAGAACATACCTAGTGCTCCCAGCTGCTGCCTCACGCTCCTCCCGGTTAGGATGTTGGAGAATAAAAACTCTCCGTGAAAGAAGCCCAGACTAAAGGTGAACAAAATCCTTCATCCCGGAGGAGCTGGGAGAGACTAGAAGGTTGGTATGATGAGGGGCATCTGTGCCAGGACCTGGGAGGCGCACATCCCAGGGCAGGGAGAGCAGCCAGCACGGCCTAGTGGCTCCTGACCTTGTGTCCGGTATTCACAGCCATCTCCTGCGCTGTGGCCTAGTGGACCCCGGATGCGGAGAAGGGCTCAGAAAGCCTGATGGTCACCCCTACACCCCCACCTTTCCAGCCTTTCCTCTTTCTGAAGTCACCCTTGTCTCAGCAATGTACAGGCTTGTCAGTGGGGTGCTCTAGTCTTCCTCCTGCTCAATGCTCTTCACTCACTCTAGCCAGGCTCCCGGGGCTGAAACCACCATAGTCTTATCCGTGCCCAGATGAGTAGAACATGTTCCTTCCAAAACAACCTGTAGTCCTGCAGGGGAAACCAACATGGTCCCCAACCTCTATTCAACAGGGCTGTTCCTTTACACAGGAACAGAAACTCAGAGAGGAAATAGTAGTTGATTCTGTGGGGGTGGGAGAGGCTTTTTTCCACATATGGGAAGGTATTGAGGATAAAAAGCGGTTCTGGGATGTGGAGGCACCAATGGTAGGCATTCTCATGGGCACCCCCAGCCCCCAGCAGCATAAACCAAGGCAGGTGACAGATGGGCACACTCTTAGCATGGCCCTGCCTTCATTAGCATCATGGAAATCCTCTCCCTTTCTTCTTTTTCTCTTTCTCTCTTTCTTTCTTTCTTTCTTTCTTTCTTTCTTTCTTTCTTTCTTCCTTCCTTCCTTCCTTCCTTCCTTCCTTCCTTCCTTCCTTCCTTTCATTTGGAATTCTTTTTTCTATGCAACCACTAATTACTTAGTGGAGAACAAAGTAGATTAATTTCTTGCCTCTGTAGAATTTAGAGGAAGAAAGCAGACAGTAAATAATTGATATGTGTGTGTGTGTGTGCACGCACATGTGTGTGTGTGTCTGTGTGTCTGTGTGTGTGTGTGCAGTGCTGAGGATGGAACCTAGGGTCTCATGAATTCTAAGAGGTGCTCTGCCACTGAGCTACATCCCCAGCCCTTGACAAGAAATCATTTCTGGTGGCAATCACACAATTGGGAGTCTGAAGATTCCAGATCTTCTTATTCAGGTATCAGTGTATTTATATCTGTATATACCGAGCAGTGTAGTCATCAATATTTAACTGGCTCTGCAGGAGGAAAATACTGAATACAATATTCACTCATTTTTATGGTATAAATATCTCTACAATGGCTGATTTCAAGGCAGCATATGAGCCACTGAATGCAGGGCTGGGAAGAGACATGCACAGTCAGCTCTTGTAAGCTGATGTGAGCCAGACCTGGCCCTGTCCATACTGCACGCTGTAGCATACATGCACACAGCCCTCATTCAGATCAAGATGCACCTAAGTTCCGATGCACACACTCAAGTGCCCATCATGCCCCCTCACTGGCCAGGGGAAGCTTTGGAGAGTAAGAACTCTTGCCTGAAGACCTGGATGAGATACGAGCAAAGCTCCTCAAGCCATGGAGGACCCACAAGAGTTTAGATGGCTTGGGGGTGGGGGAGGGCAAGTCTCTTTGTATAAAAACTGGCCTCCTTTTTAGGCTTCTGGAAAGGGAAATGTTGAGTAAGATGTGATTTTAGCCATGATACCCTCAGATCTAAAGATTCCTCAGGGATGCTTTAGGAGTTGCGGAGAGGAGGTTCCAAGAGGGGGACTGGCAGGAATCCCAGGAGCTCTCTCCTGCTTCACCCTCAATGGCTGCACCCATGACTGAGTTATACACCAGGCCTCCGTGCAGGATTTCATTTGAAGATAAAGTTCTGCAAAGAGAGATTGCTCCTGTTCCCCTTGTTGCCCCGGATGGGGTTAGCTGAACTGACGTGCGTCAATTCTGTGACCACTGTCTTTTCTGGAGAGCTTTCTTCACTGCCTCTCACCTTCCCTGAGCCTCACACTGTGCTGGGAATGGGATTCTCCCATTCTCAGCAGGGAACATTTTCTATTTCTGTGCATCCTCTAAACACTGCCGTTCTGACTTCCACTCTGTCTGCATTGGCAGCTGCTGAGAGTGAAATTTCTGCCCATTGGGCGGGTCCTGGCCCTGCAGGGATGGGGATCCTCAAGAGTTCCCCGGGGCAAGACAGGAGAACAGGAAAGACAGGGAACCTTCACTAGCATCGTCCTCTTCCTGCGGCCAGGGCCACAATAGTACAGTTTCTTTCTTTCATTGATCAAGGATCTCATGAATACCTTGACTGACCTTAAAGCTGCTTTGAGAAACAGAAAGTGGCTTCTGACACTAGAGAACTGACTGGCACTTATAGCTAGACCATGCTGTTTCCTGGTGATTATAATTAATTTCACAGACCACTATATCAGACTGCCCCATGATCATGATGAATCAAAGCAAGAGCAAGTCCACCTCAACATCACATCTGAACACAGATGAAAACAAGAATATTGCAGCTTAACATGACCAACCCTTCCCTATTATCTTGGCTAATAGGCTGACTGCTGCTTCGTCACCAATGACAGCTTTAGCTTAGATTTAGTTTTGTCTTCTTCTAGATAAGCTTCATGACGATATTTAACCACAGAATTATCCAAGCCTCCATGAGTCAGCAGAAGCCATGCTGGGCCTGGGAATAACAAGGAGCCAGGTCGCCATTCCTTGAGCCAACTGGCACATAGGCTGGTAGACAAGAACACCACCCACACCCCAACACTGCAAGCAAGTAACTGGCTGATCTGGAGGACAGGCTGGAGGACAGGCTGAAAACAACTTAATGCTTGTATTGTTTGATTGACTTTGCAGGCCTAAGGCCAGTAGTCTGAGTGTATATTAAGAGAATAACAATATGCAACATAGTACATATAAGGGATTTCCTTCTGTCTTGTTTTTGAAATCCAATCTTGTTCTCGCTATTTTGTCTAGTTGCATTTTATTGTTTTGTTTTATTCAATGTTCTTTTTTGATTGGTTTTATTCTGTTCTGTTTTGTTTGATTTTATTATGCCTGATGGCATGTACGGTTATTTTGAAGAAAACAAGAAACATTATGGTAGCCGCTGTTGATTTCCTATTATCTTGTTTTGAAATCCTGTATCACTTTCTGTTTTTTTATGGTTCTACCTTTTTAAAAAAAATTTATTTAAAAAGAAAAAAAAAGCAAAACAGAAAAAGGGGTAGAAACAATGCAGAATTTCAGAAAAAAAAAGCAGTAAGAAATCACTAGTTGATAAATTACCTAGTTGTTAAAGTTACAAAATTAAACTCTCAGACCTAGTTGTTAAAGTTACAAAATTAAAGCATACAAAGTGGACATTCAAACAGTGAGACTGCAAAGAAGTTCAATGATCCAGTAACAACTTAGCAACATGGTTATCAGTCCTACACACTCAAACATACATGCAGCCATATCCTCTAGAGAACTTTCTTTTCTTCTTTTTACTTTTTAAGTCCATTATCTGCTTAGTTATATCCTGTTTCAGGTTGCCCAGTACCTTACCGACTTGTTTTGTTGTTGTTATATACTTTTTATTCACCTTATATAATTCTGTTGCCTTGTTTTTGAGTTTCTCCTCATCTATGATCCATGGATCAGCTTTGATGGAGTTGGGAGATTTTTGGAGGTATTTTGTTACTTTCTTATCTACTTTTTTTTTTTTGGAGGTAGCAAAATACAGCAGAACAAGACAGAACAAACCCACGCGACCCCAGTGCAGTAAAACTACCACAGAACCTCACAGCAGGTCACCAGGACACAAGCAATGGGCTCAATAGTACAGCCCATTCTGTTCACATTAGCTGTTCTTTCAATCAGGTAGAGGAAAATGGAAGGAAATATCGAATTTTTAAAAACAGAATATTGAATAAAGCAGTACCATTAATCAAATCTGAGCAAAACAGTGATAAAAATATTTGCCTTCAAAGAGATGGTAGAAGGAAATCCCCCTTACTTGCCACGCTGCATACATTCATCCCCCCAAAAGATACTCAGACCGCGGGTGCCGACTTGCTAACGGCCGGGTGGGGCGGGGCGGGGGGATGGATCAGTGTCTGCCGGCAGGCCCCCAGCTACTCACCAGGGCTGCGAGTAGGCTGCCTGTTCTCCAGCGCCCAAAGTTCCAACATGATGCAGAGCTCAGGAATCGCTCCCTGTATCACTTTCATCGTTCTATTCTGATTAGCTTTATTCTGTTTTGTTTGGTTTTATTCTCATTTAAGAAAAAAAATAGGTTCACATCAATTTAGTGGACTGGTATCCAAACATTAAAATTTTGTAACAATATTGGAAATAATCTATAATGGATTAAGGAGAGGTAAAGATGTAATACACCATGGTATGTATTTGATAAAAATAGTGTAAGATATATCCAAGAGAATGTGTGTGTTAAATTAATTGTATAAGAGTGATGATTTTTAATTTTCCTACCAGGTCTTCAGCAAACATGCAGGTCTGAAACCTATTACTTAATATGTGTTGAGACCAGCACTGGTTCTACATAGTCAATTTTTATAAACATTTTCTGTGTGCTTGAAAAGAACATGAATATTCTATCTGGTGTAAGGCCCTATATTAATTATTAGATCAAGTTTGTTACTTGTGTTCAAATCTTTTATAACTTTACTAACATTTAATATAATATTTATCATTAAGAAAGTACATTGAGGTCTCCCACTATTACTGTGAATTTGTTCTTTCTCTTTAAATTCTATTCAACCTTATTTTCTGTATTTTGGGGCTATGCTATTTGGTATATATAAGTTTAGGGCTACCATTTTAAATTAATTTTTATTTTTGTTTTGCTATGTATTGTTTGTCTATCTCTAGTAATTTTGACTTAAACAATTTTAGTATTTGCATTCTTTTGCTTTCAATTTTTCTTCAATATTATGTTTGAGATATGTCTATTGTAAACAAAACATGGTTTAGACTTCTTAAAAAAAAAAAAAAAAGAATTACCCATGCCTAAGAGCAGGCGACCTAGAGCAAAACCCTGCTTCTTGGAGCCCTCTTGTAAATTCCCTATAATAAAGTCCTATGATAATTCACTTCAAGCACCCTCTTACTGAGGTCTCCCACTGTTCCCCACAGGCATGAATCCTGCCTGTTGCATCAATTCAGTGATCCCAGCTTTGCTCAACTGTGGATACCTTCCTGAAGCCTTTGGCGGAGATTGACAAGCATACTGTTTCTCCCAGTCACAGCTATTAATTCAGAAGCTCAAGGTCAGGAAGTCATATGCATTGAGGGCAAGGAAGTTGGGGATGGAAAGGAAATGGGATCCACCCGGGAAACACAGAGCAGGGTTCAAATGGCCAGGAAAATAGGATTCACAATTACAGGTTGTTTAGAACTCACCACACTCCTGTGACCTTAGGGATATGAGCCTCATTTTTATAGCTGAATAAACCAAGAATAGTAATTTGCCAAAGCCATGTAGTTAATGTCTGGGATTCTAACACAGATACTATGGATTGAATTTTAGTTCCTCCAGAATGCCTCCAAAATTCATATGCTGAAGCCCTAATGGCCAAAGCAAAGGAATTTGGAGTTGGGGCCTTGGAGAGGTCTTAGGTTTGATGAGGTCAGATGGGGGGGTTCCTATGAAGAGATTCATGTCCTTGTAAAAGAGGCTCTCTCTGTGTCTGTTTCTCTCTCTCTCTCTCTCTCTCTCTCTCTCTCTCTCTCCCTCTCTCTCTCTCTCTGTGTCTTTCCATGTGAGGACATGGCAAGAAGGTGGTCATTTGTAAGCCTGCAAGACAGCTCTTATCATGAGCCAAGAATAGTGGCACACTCTTGTAATCCCAGCACTTAGGAGGCTGAGGCAGGTGGATTGTTGCAAGTTCAAGACCAGCCTGGGTACAAAGTGAGCCCAAGACCAGCCTGAACTGCATAATGAGACTTTGTCTCAAAAAGACGGGAAGAAAAAAAAAAAAAAAGAACTAACTTGCCAGGATCTTGATCTTGGGTTGCTTGGCCTCTAGCACTGCATGAAATGTCTATTGTTTAAGTCACCAGTCTACAGTACCTTGTTAGAATAGCCTCAGTAGACTAAGAATCAGGTTTGCCTAATTTTAAGGTTTATACCATAGAAAGTCACACTCCTTGATTCATTTTTCCCATTTTATGTATTTTTTCCCATTTTATTTTATTTGTTTGTTTGTTAGTACTGGAGACTGAACCCAGAGCTGCTCTACCACAGAGCTCCACTCCCAGCATTTTTTAAATTTTTATTTTAAGACAGGGTCTCATTAAGTTGTTCAGGTTAGATCTGAACTCAGTCTTTTCCTGCCTCGGCCTCCTGAGTAGCTGAGATTACAGGCATAGGCCACTGTACCTGGTGGGTTTCTTTTTCCCATTTTAATATTAAAATCTAACTATAAAAGTAATAAAAATAAACTGTCACTGTAAAAACTAAGGTATCAATAATAGGTCAGCTTTATGTCTTGGTCTCTTCCCAATCTCCCGGAACATTTCACTGGCAAAATTTTGTTAGTAACAATTCTACATCCTTTCTGTATACCTGGCTATATATATGTGTGTACTCTTAGAAAAACGTATCCCCATCCACCATGTGAGGACACAATAACAAGGCCCCAGTTTTGAAGCAGAAAGCAAACCTCATCAGGCACAGAATCTTCTAGAAACTTGATTTTGGACTTAGCTTCCAAAGCTGAGAAAACTAAATGTGTATTGTTTATTGAAAAAAAGAAAAACATATATAACATATATAATTATCCTGTGGTGTGATTTTATTTTTCTATCAATGTGTTCCTATGCATTGTTTTGCAACTTGCTTTGGGGTTTTTTTTTGGCCCATTTTTTGTTTCATTCAGCAGTGATTAGAAGCCTGTCCTGTTCATAGCTGAATCCCCAGGACCTAGAATAGTGCATGGCCCATACTATGAGGGCGCTCTGTAAGTGCTTGTGGATTGGGCGAATGCTCGAACACTAAATCTGCAGGTGGGGTCAGATGTGGCTGCCTCCAATCAGTGACACACAGGTTGTTCCTCATTCAGAAGCATTAGTGGAGAGTCATGCCATATCACCTGTGCCAGGAATGGCATTGCTGGATTACAAGCAATCCCTGGTTTTCATTTTAAATGCCATTCCAAATAGTTCCTTCAAAGAAGACTTACCATGTGCATTTCTACCAGTAGTATATAAAAGTATGTATTTCCCCACACTCTCCACAATCCTTAATGTCATTATACTTTTACATTTTTACTTATTTGATGAGTTGGGAAATTGTACCTCCTTTAAGTTTCCTGCCTTTTCTTTTCTTGTGATGGTTTATATAAGAGGATCCCTACTCTATTTTCTATGAAAGAAGATAAAGGAACTCTGGACTTTATTCAGGGAAACTAAGGGAAATTATGACAGCTGACCTTACTGATCGCAGCACTGTCTGCATGGTAAGCACATGTTTCAAAGGCAGATTTGGATATGAGTCCCAGCTCTGTTATTTCCTACTTGTGTGACTCAGTGAGTGATCAGACCATCCTGAATAACAGTATGTACCCTACACAGTGCTCATCTTGTAGGGGTTGCTGGAATAATTAAATAAGTTAACATTTGTAAAGGTTTTAAACTACTTATCCATGACACTATCTATATTAGCACTTGTTAGCTAATTAAAAATAATATGCCAGTGTCTACTTGTGAGCATGGGGAGGAGGGTTACTGTGAACTGAGCCTAGTGAAGAATGAGCTGCACCCCACCCCTTTCTGTTTCTATTTTGAGACAAGATCTTGCTCTGTACCCTAGGCTAGCTACCAACATGCAAGCCTCCTGACTGAGCCTCTCGAGTAGTAGCTGGGATGATAGATATGCTCTGCCACGCCTGGCTGCAGTCCACATTCTTCATATACATCAACTCGTTTGAGCCTCACATCAACTTTGATGTGGTGAATATTACTGTTAACCCCATTGATTGGAAAAAAGAACTGGGATCCAAAGAGATTGAGATGTGTGACCAAAGTCATCTGTATGGGCAGACCTGGGATTTGAACCTAGATTGCCCAGTCCAGTGGTCCTGACTATATGTTGGGAGAGGAAGGAGCCTGTTCTTAATTCCTGGGGTAGTTGTAGAAAGTGGGACAAAATTCTCAACTGCCTTTCTTTGGACGGTATTTAGGAAGAGTCCACCAGAGCCTGTGCAGAGATTACTCTGACCTGGGTGTCCCAGAATTTGGGGCTGGGGACCACGCCTCTCTTCTGCCTCATCATACCAGAGTCCAAAAGCCTGGTGTCCACACTGTGGCTCCATCACCTCCTTGCTCTATGAACACACCCAAACCTCCTAGTCTGAAGATCTCCCTGTCTTCCTTTGTCAAAATGCAGGGACGGTCCGACAAGGATTAAAAGCGATTATGGTTGCAAAATCCCTGTTCATCATGGGAAGCCCTCAGACCCTTTCTACCCTTCCTTCCTCAGGCTTTTGGGCTGCATTAGACTCTACCTCTTCCCAGTTCTCTTCCCAAAGCTCATATAGCCATGCGGAAGAACTAGGCGTGGTGGGGTTCAATGGCGGGCAGCAAGTCTGCCCCAGGTACAGGCCATGAGGGTCCCCGCTGTCTTGATGAGGCTGTCAGACACTTAGTGAGCTATTGTAAATAAATAAATAAATAAATAAATAAATAAATAAATAAATGGAGCAGGGGACAGAGCTCAGTGGTAGAGCACCCCTGGATTCAATCTCTAGTACTACCAAATAAATAAATAAATAAAAGCAATAATGAGACAAACTGACTAAAAGTCTACTTTTGATTATTACCCTGAGTCATATTGCCTGCACTTGGGGCAGCCCCTGCTACTCCACCCTTGGGACACCACGGCTAGGAATTCTACTGGGTACAGACAAGTGTGTTCCAGCACTGGGACCATGATTGGGCCTGACCCCAGAAGGAAGCAAAGAGAGTAAGAGGGGTGGCTCCGAGACCTCAGAGGAGAGTCTATCTATCTTATCTGTTCCTGCATAGCAAACGATTCCAAAGCAACACAGTTTAAAGCAACCACCATGTTGTTGTTTACGGGGGTTCTGTGGCTCGTCTTGGTTCTGTGTGCTTTGACTTGATTCTGGGTGAAGACTACATGGCCCCTCTGTCAGGAAGACAGGCACACTGGGACTTCTCTCTCTCTCTGTCTCCACAGTTGTTTATCACCCAGGAACTTTCTCTCCATGTGACTTCTCTAGCAGTGACCCAGACTCCTTTACACATGGCTCAGAATCTCGGAAAGCAGAAGCTATAGACCTCTTCGGCCTGAGCCTAGAACTTGTGCAGCCTCACTTTGGCTATAGCTGTAGGCCGCTAAGGTTCTGTGTGGGAGGGAGCCATACTGGAGCGTGACTCCAGAGAGCTGCAGTTAGCTGGGGGCCAGCAGGTAACCAGCCAACCCAGACACCTCCTAGGCTCCCCTTGTGGTGCCTTCCTCAGTAGACCCTTCCAGGGCTAAGGACAGTGAACAGCAACTAGTGCTCCCTCTGTCCCAGGCTTTGTGGCCAGTGCTCTAGGGGCAGCCGAGGGTAGGAGGGCACTCCCCCCAGGGGGCCACAGATGCTACTTGGTGTCATGTGCTCCAAGCTCCATGGGGAGACCCATTACACAAAGCCCCTTTCTGCAGTTCCTTCTGGCCCCTCCTGGCTTCGCCACTACCTCCTCCTTCCCGAGCTCCACCCAAGTGTGTATATCTATTATGAGAAGGGGGAGAACAACCCAGCAGTATGTCACGAGAGTGATAATTACATTCCAAACTCCCATCATGCCGTCTGCTGCTGACCTCTCACCCTTCCTCTCTTTTAATCACCCCTGGGCATCACTCACTCTGACAGAGCAGCAGCACAGGCCCTGTGACCTGTCAGCCTGGGGACATGACTTATAGGCCCTCGCAGGTGGACAAAGGGAAGGGAGATAGGCCACATAAATCTCCCAAGTGAA
The DNA here is from genome assembly GCA_004027455.1 of Hydrochoerus hydrochaeris. Taxonomy (NCBI): domain Eukaryota; kingdom Metazoa; phylum Chordata; class Mammalia; order Rodentia; family Hydrochaeridae; genus Hydrochoerus; species Hydrochoerus hydrochaeris. The sequence continues at coordinate 29,177 of PVLA01003810.1, read as the reverse complement.
TAAAAGAGAGTAATGGAGTGTGTTCTCCAGGCCTGTGCTAGCAGATTCCCGTGGTCTTGTTATTTGGCATAGACTTACAGTGATGAGGAAGTGGCCCTGGCTGACATGTGGGTCCCAATCAACCTTGCCAAAGCCAGCAGCCTCCACACGAGTCCCAATGTCACATCCACCCTAATGTCCCTGGGGATGGTGGGAAGGGAAAAAGCAGGCCCATGAATTCTGACTCCTGGGTTGGCTGATTGTGTCACCCAGGCATGGGAGGAAGGAGGACCAGCCTCAGGCAGACAGGCTCCTGCCTGGTCCCCCTGGGATGACACCATCTTCTGGGTAGGGCCTGGGCAGGAGCATTGCCTGGCTGGGCACTTCCTCAGGGTTACCAGACAGAGCCCGGTGTGGCACCTCCTGCATAGCGACGGGTCACCTGGATAGAGTGCCCTGGTGGGGATGCCAACACAGCTGTGTGCAGGATGTGTCCACCTTTCTAGGTGCCTCTGAGTAGCAGGAAGCCACCTGTCCTCACCACAGAATCTGAGAGGGAATGGAAGGTGATGGCCTGGAACCCGACTGGGTGTGCAGGTCAGCCTTGCATGGGTGGACCTTTGAGTGAGGACCGCTTGATTCTGAAACACACTCTCTCATGACACCAGCCACCCCTCAAGTCCTTCTTTACCTGGTCCCTGAGTTTAACCCAAGACCTGCAAATGGCAGCCCTGGAGGTGCTGCTCAGCATCTTTTATTTGGCTGAATTGGTTTTATCCAATTTGAATTCATAGGATTTCTGATATCCATACCCACAGAGACCTGCCACCTCACCCACTGCCAGTTTCACTGTTTTTATCATCCACCTTTCTCTGTAGAAACTGTGACTCCCAGGAGACTGAGACTCAGACCCTCCAACCACTGAAGCTCCATTTGCACCTTGTTGCAGATTCTTACATCTGTCTGGACAGCCCATTTACTTCCCCAAACCCTGTATGGCTTTTACTGTATTTGAGCCTCACAACAACCTTCAGTAAATAGCACCACCCCCACAGGTGTAGACAGAGAAGGGTTAACTGGCTCACTGGCCAACACAGCTGGGTAGAGAGAGAGAAGAGGGCCCAGGGATTCTGATTCTAGACCAGTCTCTTTCCACCAAGCCATTCTACTACATCTTTGCCCCCACCACATGAAATTATAAATTCATCATTGACCCCTCAGAGTTTAAGAGCCACTTGACCCACTGCTGCCCTGTGCACAAACAGCCTTCATGATAACCTCAGCAAAAAGAGGAGCCTCAGCCCACACTGGCATTTTTGCCTTTAGGAAATGCTTCCTCTTCACCCTAAAGCCCACTTCTGTGGATCCCCTCCCCACAGCCACTGGCTACTTTGCTGCTCTTGGAATCCACAATGAGAGCATGACAGTCTTGTGTGGGAGTCACCTTAAGAATTTAAACTCCTACTTTTCTTAAAAGCAGTTGGGAGGGGGAGAAGACAAGATGGCCAATCAGTGAGCAACAGAATACAGAGCCTCCCGGGAGAAACAATTCATATGGCAGAATAAAAGACCCTGGAGAGACCCAGACAGAGGGAGATGGATCCTCTTGACACAGGAAGAAATTAAAATGTAAAAAAGCTCGTCAAATACTTCACGACTACAACTGAAACAGCTAAAAACTATAGGACACAGTGTTTTTGCAATGACCTGCCAAGTTTGCACCATCTTGAATCCTTGCCAGCAGGCAGAGCCATCCAAACTCGTTCCCACCGCCACTCACAGGAAGCACAGCAGCGCTGAAGTCGGGGGTTGATGAGCCCAAGGGAGAGCAGAGAGTGGAGCAGGTGGAGGGACCTTCATTGAACCACGGTCAGTGCTGGGAGTGAGACCCTCCCACGGGAAGGGCGTGACCAGGTGGGTGACATGTTGGAATCGGGCAGGAGGAGCCTGAACTGGGAGCCACAGTGACTTCAGTTGGTTCCTCCCTCCCCAGAGCAGATTCGTGGGATTTGCTTGGACTGGGCCGCGCCTCTGGCCGGGACCCAGTAAGATGTCCCAAATTGATTCCCTACGCCTAGCAAGCACTGACCGGGTGATCGCCCCTGAAATTTGGCTGGCCGGGTGAGGAGGGGCAGGAATATGCAGCCTGCTTACACCTCAGTGACAAGAGCAGGCAGGAGAGGGCGGAGGTCCCTTGCTAGCACGCTTCGGAGGAAACGTGGCCAACAGGGAAGGGGGTTGGGACCTGCACTGTAACCTGTGTGGAGGAAGCCAGGGCCATGAAGGAGAGAGGCAGGAGGAGGCCCCCGGCCCAGAACCCTGAGAGCACTGGTTCAAGAGAGGGAAAAACAAGGGAGACTGAGGGCCACAAACATGCAACATCAGACATGGCTTTAATGGACATTAAGAGATATCTTCGGGACCTTGTAGACGAGCTCAAATCTGAAATGTTAAATCAGGTAAAGCAGGATATGAGTAGAGTAATAAAAGAAATGCTCTCAGGAAGCATCTCTCAGGATGATACAGACAGAAGAAGGGAGGAACACAAAAAAAGGAGAAAAACATTTGATAAAGAATATAAAGAAAATATAGAATACATGAAGCAGATTCAAAGAGACTACCAGGAAATTAAAAACTCCATTGAAAGCTGGCAAAACTCCTTAAAAGAAACTAAGGATAGACTATCAAAACTTGAAGACAGGTTTGCAATGTGTGATCATGAAAGGAAAGATCTCTTAAAAATAACAAGGAAACAGGCAGTAACAATACAAAGGCTAGAAGATGGCAAGAGAATCTACAATTTAAGAATAAGAAACATGAAGGAAGAAGCAGGAATACATATGGGTGAATTACAAAGGCTATTCATGGAAATAATTAAGGAAAACTTCCCAAGCATGGGAAAAGAAAATGACATTTGGTTATGTGTGGCATACAGAACTCCAGCCACCTACAACCAAAACAGATCTACACCCAGACATATAATAATCAAGATGCCAGAAATTCAATATAAAAACAGAATATTAAAAGCCGTCAGAGAAAAGAAACAGATTACCTATAAAGGTAAGTCCATCAGGATCACAGCTGACTCCTTGACACAGACCATCAGATCAAGAAGAGCTTGGAGCAAAGTCTTCCAAGTCCTGAAGGAAGGTGGCCTCCAGCCCAGATTGATGTACCCTGCAAAACTGTCACTAGAAATTAATGGAGAAACAAGATGCTTCCATGACAGAGGAACTGGGCAAGTTTGTGACCACCAATCCAACCCTGCAGAGAATGCTGAAGGACATTCTAGAGAGAGAGAAAAAAAATACCAGGATTTTAGGAACAGTGGCAGAAAGGCCTCAATGAGTGGGGCAGGCAGTAGAATGAAGGAAAAAACTAAACAAAGGCAGAAAAATAGCATAGCAGAAATGAGGCAGAGAAGGATAACTAGAAACTCTAACATAGATGGTCTTGATACACTATATTGTTAGTAGTGCACCAGGATTTAAAACCCACATTACTCACACCACTCTGCTTAGATGGATTATATTCTATTCCAGTCATTCTACCTGTACTAGATTTGAGGGCACAGACAGTAATCCTGAAAATAACAGGATATAGTATGGTAATCATCCTTAATTTCCTATTAACTTAATCTAAAGCTGTGTAAAACCTACACTGTTTTACCATGACTGATTGTAATTGAATCTGGTTTGTTGGGTCAGTGTTTTGTATTAATAGATTTTATTCAAAGCTGTTATGATTGATAGTATCAAGTCTGAGAGTATAGGCAACTGCACTTAAGATGACAAGATCCACTAGAATATCCACTCTGGTTTGATTATTACCTGTCTTTGAAGTTTTAGACTGTCAACAATGTTTTATTTTACTAATATTGTTATTTACTGCTATACTCAATTATACTGCTATATTTAATTATGCCTGATGATATAGACATTCTATTGAAGATAGTAAGAAACAACACAGCAATCATTATAGATCACCTTGTACTGTGGTTTTATACGACTTTTTGTTTTCATGTTTTTATAAGAATTTATTTTGTTTTGTCTTGCTAAGTTTTGTTTTTCCCTCTAATACAGAAAGGATAGAAATACACGTAGAGATTCACTCATGCATAGCTGTTTACCCTCTCACTGTTTGACTATCTACTTTGTGTGCTTTAATTTTGTAACTTGAACAACTATTTCTAAGAGGATAATATGTAATTTATTTACTAGTGATTTCTTACTGTTTATCTTTTTTTTTTTGGAATTCTGTATTATCTCTACCCTTTACATGCTTTTGTTTCTCTTTAAATAAATAAAAAAAAAGAATTTAAACTCCTTTGGTCAAGCCAAATAGCACTCTGTTGCTGTGCCAGTGAATAGCAAGGGACAAAACTTCTACTCAAAAGGGAATTTATTGGACCAAGTATGGTGGCACATGCCTGTAATCCCAGCACTCTGGAGGGCTGAGACAAGAGGGTCAAAGTCTGATCCTATCCTGGGTAAGTTAGCAACTTAGTGATTTCCTATCTCAAAATTTTTAAAATGGGCCCAGGATATAGCTCAGTGTATAGGATTTAGTCCTCAGCACCACTACAAAAAAACACAAAATAAAACAAAAAAGGAATTTATTGGCTCATAAACTGGAAATCTAGGTGCAGGGATTGTAGCACCCAAGAACTCAGGCCACATGCTCAGGAACCTGTCCCCATGTTAATCTCTGTAACTTCCACTCCTCAGACTAGTGTCAGATCTATGCCATCCTATCAAAAATCTGCTTGAGTTCTCAGGAGAAGAACTGAAGGTAGCATTCTCTGGTTCCAGGTACAGGGCTTTTGGGAACTGTTTTTGTTTGCATATGTCCTGAATCTCCATGACTGATGGGTCACAAATCACTGCCCAGCTGCCTTGCCACACCCTAATGTCCTGCTTACCTCCTTTCCTAGGAATTCTAGGGAGAGTCAATGGGCATGACTCTGTTTGGCTTGGATTACGCCCCATGTCCACCCCTGCATGGTCCGTTGGGCCAGAAAATTGCAATCTCTGAATGGTCAGGCCTGGGTCAGGCACCCACCCTGTAGGCGTTAACCACTCCTATATAACACGGAAAGAAGGGTGAGCTGGGTCCCCTAAGGAAAATATGGAGCTGTTTCTAGAACAAAGGGGACTACTGATTGGACCAGAACAACCACTATCATTGTAGTGCCATGATTTTGAGGTCTGGCTCACCCTGGTAATACTTGCTGACTACCTGTGAGTGTGTTGGTATTTTTCTGGAGAGTAGAACTCATTGTGGTGTTGGTAGTGAAGATTGGGCCCCAGTTCTTCCCACTCCACCACAGTGCACCCTACTTTCCACTCAGAAATGAGGACCCACTTGCTATTTTCCAACCCTCCTGCAGTTCCGTGTCTCTGGGGTTATGAGCAGCTCACACTCCTGCCTTCCTTCCTAAGTACTGCAGTCAGCCACCATGACCCCTTTTTGAATGTGTGCAGTAAAGTTTCTTTAAACAAAGGTGAGTGGCCTCATTAGTAATCACAATTTCAGCTTGACGGTTTCAGCCCATGGGAATCATCTAACATATGAGAGTGTTGGCTGTTCCAAAAACTGTGGTCAAAATATCACATGTTTTTAAGCCCTAGATTTTTAGAAACAGTGGACCTAGACAGTGTTAAGAGCTGAGGCTGTGGCTTACCAATAGACACTCCATCTAGGCTTGTATCAGTCCAATGACCAACCCTAAAACACCTAATTCATAAGAGGGTTGTGATGATCCAATGATCTTAGGACAGGGCTTGCCACAGGGTGTTTGCTAAACAAACTAGTGCTTGAGAAATCAAGAGATGTGAATTAAAACTGTGCTATTAGTCAACCTATATTCCTGTATTAGGCACTCAACCTGTTATGTAGGTTTAATCAAATGCCCTGAAATACAAGAGTACAATGTCTCAGTCTTCTCCTCATTAGTCATAGGAAACAGTAGAGTGAGGTTTGCTGGTGTGGTTGCTAATTCTGATGTGTCAATTTGATTGGATTAAAAAATTTCTTGGAGATGAGTAAAGCACACTTTTGGGTATCTTTGGGTGGGTCATGGAGGTGTGGCCTTGGGTACTACATATAGTCCTTGGCCCTTTCCTCTCTGGAATTAATCCTGGTCACCTTGAATTAAACATCTTTGCTCTCCCATATCCTTCCACCTTGATGTTTCTGACTTGGAGCCAGTTGTCCATGGACTGAGCCCTCTGAACCATAAGCCAAAGTAAACCTCCCCTTCTTTAGGTTGTGAATATTGGGTATTATGTCCCAGCTAGTTAAAACAGCTGGTATGAGCAATGCTGGCTCCTTAGAGCCCACATACTTTTCTATGTGTTTCAAAGCCCTCTACTAGATAGGCACTCTGTCCCTACTCTGTCTGGAGAGTATTAATTTCTTTAACAAAGAGAGTGCAGCACTACCTATTGGAAATTTTGGGGGAAAATTCTCACTATGGGCCAAAGTTATAACTTAATCAAGAAGAATAAATTCAGCTTCCTTAAAGCCCAAAGCAACAATCCCCAAAGTCAGGACACCTTCCTAGGTCACTCTCCAAGCTAAACCTTGATCTCTAACAATAGATAAAAACATTTTTATCACTTACTGTTGTGACTTACAAGAGAGAGATCATTCACCATAAAGGTTTATATCATCTACATACCTAGAAGTCCATGGAAGCAGGTCTTTGGCAATTCAACCATATATCAAGGACTCAGGCTCATTTTATTTCTGTTCCACCATTCTTAACTATTGATTCTTGCCTTATAGTCACAAGATTACTACTCCTGCTCCAGGCATCATGGCCTATGGCCTTCTCTGAGACACAAAGAAAGGAAACATGTCAGCCTCAATGAATTCTCCTCTCTAATCTTTTCCTGTTGAGAAGCAAAATATATTTTCTGGAATCCCCCAATAGATTTATATCATTTTCTAATATAGCACTAGCCAGAAGAAGTTCACATAGCTCCCCTGGCTCCAAGTGAAGAGGACAAGGGTACCCATGTTGTGTAGTAGGCAGTGGTGAGGGGGAAGTGGGTGAGCGATGGCTGATGGATGGCTAACCATGTAGGCCCTCCAAGGCACCCTCGGTGATATGGTCATCCTATGTACCCTCACACCCAGATGCTGGGATTAGAAATCACCTTGAATACATCTTTGCCCACCCTCTTCCTTTGGCCATGATAAAACAGAGGCCCAAGAGAAAATAATTTGCTCAAAACCATACATAGTATATAGCTGAGCCATGTCACTACCTATAAATGATGATGATAACACATATTAGGTCAGGGTTCTCCAGAGACACAGGACAGAGGTGTATGTGCACGTGACACACAGAGAGAGATGGAAGGTGTTGGCACATGCAATTGTGGGGTTGCAGATCTACACAGCACTGGAAATTCAGGTGAGTTATTGTTGCTGTGTTAAATCCAAATCCCACCTGGCAGCAGGCTAGGAACTCAGGTGACAGGATTTCAGGATTTCTATGTTGCAATCTTGAGAATTTTTTCTTTGAAAAATTGTGGTCTTAAGACCATAATGGATTGGACTAGGCCCACCCATACTAGAGACAGCACCTGGTTCACTCAAAGTCTACTTTCAATCACATCTAAGAGTGCCTTCAGCACAACATCTACACAGCTGCCTGATCAAACATTGGGGCACAATGGCCTGGCCAGGTTCACACAAAATTACCCATCACAGAAGAGCACCAATCTCATGGCACCATGAAAGTCAAAGGAGTGCATGCTTGTGACACTCTCAGACCAGGGCCTGACACAGTCCATCCTATGAAAGTGTCTGTTAAATTAAATATGGAAGCCAGGAAATAAACTGAGATTTGAACCCAAATCTCCAATCACCATGGTTTCCAAATCATGCACCAAGGTGCCCCTGGGCACCACAGGACACACAGAAGCATCTTGGGACATTTGAAATTTTCCAGGTAAACAGCAATATTCAGTATCCGCTGGACACCGCAGCAACCCCTGGCTCAAGATGGCTCATGAGTTTAATGCAAGAATGTGTTGCTTTCTTTTCAGCGATGCTATCTCCTGAGAAGCTTCATTTTAAATGTTTTTTGTGATTAAAAACCAATATAGCCTAGAAATGAAGGTGGCAATGTCTTCCACAGTTTCAATTCGAAACATAACCCAAAAGCCCATGTTACAGCGTTGGTCTCCAACTTGGTATAATTGGGAGGTGGTAGAACCTTTGAGATGGTGCTTCTAAAGAAGGACACTAGGACACGCTGGGTAGTGTCCTTGAGGGGACAGTGGGACCCTGGGCACTTCCTCTCTGTTTCCCAGATGCCATCAAATGAACAGGAACATGTGGTATCACCACAGGCCCAAAGCCCACAGGGTCAAATACAGATTGAACCCTCCAAAACTGTTTCTTCCTTTTAAGTTTATCATCTCAGGTATTTTATCACAGTGACAGAAATCTGACTAATACAATGCTCATTGTGATCCAAGCTTTGAGAAGCTGTGCAGGACCCAACAGTTTTGTAGATTCCACTGGAATGAAATTGGGGATGAAAAATACAATTAAGATAGTCTTAGAGGACATATGTGTATTGTTTTTGCAAGTGGCTAGTTGTTATTGAGACATGGGTACTTAAGTTGTTGATACCTAGTTATTAAAAAAAAATTAGGTGTTTTTGTAGACTTGGGGCCTCATGAAAAACTTACAAAGACCATAAGAACTGAGAAAGCTTGGGAACCTGCTGTCCTTTGACCTAAGCTAGCACACTTCTGGTTCTTACATATGAGATTCGTCCACATCCAGAAGTCCTGACAGACAGGAAGAAGGGGAAGAAGTGAGAAGAGGCTTCATCTGCTCAGCAGTTAAATACATATCTGCAGAACGCCTTCTGTCACAGCCCTGTGCTTGGTGACGAGAACCAACCAGGGCATGAGACAGGAGACACCTCTCTCCACAGAGCTTTGGTCCTGGGTGGAAACACAGGTCCATACGACCTTCACCTGGTGATGGGAAAAGTGCGAGCCCAGGCAGCGTGGGCTTGGTGTGGGTCTCTTTAGACTCAGCTGAAACCTCAGGATCCCAAGGAGCTGCCAGGAAAACCTTGGAATGAGAAACCCCGGGCAGAGCCAGTATTCAGCCTCCCAAAACCAGGTGCTGGGCAAATGGGCCACAAGATCACCCCTGCCTACTTTCAGGAAGGCAAGCTTGGACCCAGGGGCCCATCTCCCTCCCTGGGCAGCACATGCATGCTGAGCTGAGTCCTCTCCAGCATATCTTCGGAGGCCCCATTCCCCACCCCAGCTGGTTCTGGCCGTTTGGAAACTCAATTCTGACTTGCACAGAGGTGGCTACCTGGTCCTGAGATAAGAGAAGGAGAAGGGACGGGGGTAAAGTGGGGTAGGGAGGAGACAGAGACAGAGACAGAGAGAGAGATTTTCACCCTCCCCAGCCTCACCAGCTGGGCCTGTGCTTCTTAAAAGCTGCGGCATGCAGCCCCCCTACCCTCCCCCCATCTGCCGTTTAACGATGATGGAAGTTGCTGTCAGTGCGTGGCGACAGTAACAAACACTCTTCTTAATAACACAGGGTGTACCTCTTATTAAAATGAATGGACTCCCACGGCGCAGCCTGGGGCCACACGGCTGGCAGCCAGCCGGGGACAGCAGCCCTCAACTGGAGCAGTTTATCTGCTGTAATTACTGGCAGGACAATGCAGTGAGAGCTTCCAGGGCCCTACCAGGCCCAGAGACATGCCTCACACCTGGAGGTGCTTGGAACCCTCCCAGAAGGGACCAGTATCCCTCATACAGCATTCCACATGCAAAGGTACATGCACATCTAGGGGCCACACGCTGTCCTGGAGTTGACACAGAAACCCTCAGATGAGACTCAGGTATGCTCAATGTGACCAAAAAACAGCAAGGGGAACAAGGCCCCTCATGCCATGCCTGCAGGGATGGCCCAGTGCCACTGGTGCAAAGAAGACATCACCTGTGTGCATAAACACAGGCAGGTGTGTGCGGAGGGCAGGGGCCTGGAGCTCCGAGAACACTCAGAGGAGTTGCCTGGCAAGAGGAACAGTTGCTGCTGTTCTTGTGATCAGGGAGACACGGGTCCCTGGGAGCTCCTGGGGTTGTGACCCCCACCCCCAAGATGATGGGCAGTGAAGAACCCCCATGATATACTCTGATGACACCATGGCATCCAAGAAATTCTAAGTCATTCTTTTGCAAGTAGTTACTTGGTCTGTTGAAGGAATGTATGAATGGATGAGTCTGTGCATTGGTGAATTAGCAGCCGTGCAGAGGAACATGACAAAGTGTCTTTCTGAGAAGTCCCACACATATGCGTGGGCAGCTACACAAACCTACTGCCTACTCACACACCACATGCAGGTGTACACACGTGCTGACATCCTAGGCACACGTAAAACTCACTCTTACACTGACACACATGCACAGACACACCAACATTCAGTGCGCGCATGTGACATACATGCAGGCACATGTAAATTCCTTCCTTCATATCTGACAGCCCTCCTGCTCTGGCTGGCCCCACCGTGGTACTGGAAACAAACACTACCCTCATCTCATGTCGATGATACATGATCCATTATCAAAGATGTTGCTTTTTCAGTTATGTCCTCTCTTGAAAATCAAGTGAAAAGTATTTTGGGAAGAGTTCAGAGAAGATGAGTCAAAGGAAGAGAGAGGATCCCAGCATTCCTTTCTTCTGGCCCCAGTTGGGTCCCAGCAGCCCATCCTAACCATGGTGACAGGAGTCCTCTTCCAGCAAGGGTCCTACCCTGCCTTCCGCAGAGCCCCTTGCAGGGAGTTTCCTCGTTCACAGTGAGCCCGAGACCCTCCCTGGACTGTCTGTCAGGACAGTCTCCCTCAGAGCAGTGGCTCCCAGAGTTGCCAGGACAATGGCTCCCGCTAAAGATGGCTAAGGACAGGCTAACCACTGGGCCACTCACTATGAGCCCAGGGATGACCCTGAGGCTGAAATGTAGGATGAACCACATTTTGGGTCCCTTCATTGTCTCCAGGTAGCTTCAAGGAAAACCTTGAATGGGACAGTTTTGAAAGAGTCTATGGCTCTGGTAAGAAGAGACCCAGTTGCACCTATGTTATATTGACAATGATGATAATAATAACAATAATCAAAAGTACCAAACTCTGTGAACCTTCTATGAGCCAGGCACCTGCTCTGATCTTCTACATCTTTGTTGCTAAAATTGTGACCTCTGGACCAGTGGCATCAGCCTCACTGAGAATCTGTTAGAGATACAAGACCTCAGGCCCTGCCCCAGGCCAGCTGGGCCAGAATGTGGGTTTAGTAACCTCCTGGGAGATTTGTAAGTATGGTAAGCCTTGAGAAGCAACGCTTTACAGGCTGTCTCTATCCATCCTTAGTATGTACATCCACGGGATGCATATTTTTTCCTTTGGATTTTACAGATGAGGAAACTGAGGCCCAGAGAGGTTGACCCAGCTGCTGGGGCACATGTATAGGGAACTGTGGGGATGGAATTCAAACTAAGAAGGAAGTGGTGGTGGGGTAGTAAGCAGAATCTATGTTTCTAACCTCTGGGTTCTGTTTGACTGCCTCCTCCCTCGGGCTGTCTTCTGGAAAGGACACCTGAAGTTCCTGGAGGGGCACAAGAGGAATAGTACAGGGACCCGCTCCTGCACCACAGCTCACTGGGCATGTTTGTGCCTGGCAACCCCCACTGGGTGTCACTGCAAGAGGAGAGTCCAGCTGATTATCCACTGCGGGGGTGCCTTAGCTTGTCCCTCTGACATATCAGGCCTAGGGTCTGCTGGGCGAACACCACCCCGTGAGCCAGATGCATTCCAGCTGCCCAGAGGCTGGGGCAGGAATATGCCCTTGGCCCCTCCCTCGGGAAGCCACAAAGCTGTGCTCTTGTCTGCCAGCAGCATCTCTGTCTGTGGGACTGTGGCATCCAATGTGTCTCATTGCGAACCCCTCAATCTTTCCCATTAACTGAGATTGCAGGTTCAGAGCACAAACATCGCCGCTTGTCACTGCCGCCGTACGTCAGCCATCAGCCAGGAATGGTCTCGTCTCCTTCAATCCATCACACAGGGTTTCTACGGCTTTCACGCCAAGCCTACTCTGTGAGCCCTTCCCCCAGCCCAGACCCAGGGGATCAACTGCATCTTGAAATGGGAGGAAAGAGAAGGCTGGAGCCCCACGACCATAAACAGAGGGCAGGGAACTCTCAGAGGCTGAGCCCAGCTGCCCATGGAGCAGGGCTGCTGTGATATTCCAGAGGAAACAGAGGAGGGAGAGGAAGCAGAGGCCTCTCCATCACCCTGACGGCATAGGGTCTATGTTGGTTGTCTCCAAAAATGCAGTTATGATGTTAAAATTGTAGGTCCTGGAGCCTCACTCCTGGATATTCTTCTGGGATGGAGTCTGAGAATCTACATTTTAAAGGAGTCTGCTCCTGAAGTTCTCAGACAGTTAAGGAGCATTGCTGATAGAGCACTGTCTAAGTCGAGTTAGGCTGGGTTGTGTCGTTGTAACAAACAGCTCTCAAACCTCATGACCGTTTATTTCTTGCCCAAGCTATACATTCAGTACAAGCTGGCAGGGAGGTTCTATTCACTGATGGCGCTCAGAGACACAGGCTGAGAGGACTCCAATTTGACCATATTCTGTGTAGTCATCAAGCCAGTGAGAACCAGAACTGGCGGGACTCATGTTGGCAGATATGTGCTACAGTCTAGAAGTAAGACATACCACTCTGCACAACCCCATGGCCAGAGCTAATCGTAAGACCTTGCCTAACTTCAAAGGTGTAGAGAAAGATCGTTTTCTGCATGCCAAGTTGCCAGGGTCTTAGGTGTCCCCTTGAAGATCTGTGGCATAAAGGCTTGGTCCCTAGCACAATGGTACTGGGAGATGGTAGAAACTTTAAGAGGTGGGGCCTAGTGGGATGTGCCCTTGAAAGGGATTGTGGGACCCCATTTCCTTCCTTTTTGCACCTTGGCCATGAAGTGTGCCACATTCCCCCCGCCACGGTGCACTGCCTCACCACAGGCCCCAAAACAGCAGAGCCATCAGCTATGGACTGGAAGCTCTGAAACGAGGAGCCAAAGCACAGCTTTTCTCTACATAAGTTGCTTATTTGTTACAGTGTGTTCAGCTAGGGGAACTGCAAAGGCCCTGTGGCAGGCAGGAGCTCGACAGGCCCAGGGAGCAGCCAGTGTCCTGAGTAAAGGAGAGTGCTAAGTGAGTAACCTGTAACCTGTGCTCCAACACGGGTTACACAGAGCCAGGCTTTGGACCTAGGGGCTCCAGTTCTAGTCCGCAAACCTGTTCCCTGCCCCTGGCTCAGGAGCCAGCAGGGAGTGTGAAGCAGATTTCCAGTGCTGGCCAGATTGTCCTGGGATCACCAAACTCTCGCCCTGAGCCAGGAAAGCCCAGATACGGCCTGGCTTTGCCCCTCTCAGGCCCAGAGACCTTGCAGAGGGGTGGCCTCTTTCGACCTCCTAGGAGGAGATGCCAGGAGTCCCCTCCCGCACCCCTGCGGCCTCCTTTCTGCCCTCCTGCCTGCACGCACAGAGGAAGAGCGACCTCTAGGGATGGGTGTCCGTATAGAGCTGTCAACCGGCCCCTGCTTCAGAAACCCCGGATCGGATCGCGAGAAGCCCAAGGCAGGTAAAGCGAGGCCTGCGGCACCTGGAGGGGCTGGAGGATGGGGAGCAGCCAGGTGACCTGTGGTCCTGGAAAACTGCTCAGGATCCTGGCAAGGGCACTGTCTGTGTCTCGTATTGGTCGGGTGACAAGGGAGCTGGATGTCGCTCAGACTCAGTATTCTTTTCTAGGTTCATCTTCTTGGGGTCCCACACCAGTCTTGTCTACGTTAGAGAGGAAGACGTGGAGCCTGCAACGGTCAAGAATCACAGCAAACGGCCATCCTGTCTCCTTTGTGCTTCGCACCTTCTCCGCTGGGGACCAGCGCTTCTCACACCAGGGCTCAGCTGCACGTCCAGGGTGGCAGGGCCAGTTCCATGCGTGAGCTGGAAGTGGGTGTTTGCGGCGGTGGGAGGTCTGCGCCCTAGCAGGGGGCTTCCGGCCAGCTTACCCTCTTCGCAAAAGGTTCCGGCCCAGGAGCTGGCAGGCCCCACCCACTCCAGGGAACGGGGAGGAGCCAGGACATGCTTCCTCTGCTCCCATAGGCTCGCGCTTCACACTCATTTGCATTTCAGCCCCCACAACTGAAGAATGTTACAGAGTTAAAAAAGAACCTTAGAGGTCCTGGGTGCCCCCTCCTGATGGTGAATTCCTCTGTACCCCATCCAGCTCCAAGTGGGATGCTTCCAGTGGTCGGGACCTCACTGCCTCCAACGTCACTTTCCATTCCATTTGGGGCATCCATTATTCACAGATAGTTCTTTATACCAAGCCACCATCTACCTCCATTGACCTGGGGGTTAATTCTAACTTTCTTCCTGCAGTCACACAAGATAAAGGCTGTCACCGTGATTTTGTGAACACCTATTTAAAACGCTTCTGCAGGCTAGATAATCCCAGTTTCTTTGACCATTCCTCACACATGACCCTGTCTAGATTCCCCCGGGGTTCTGATCTCCCTCTCTGGAACATACTCAAGTTCTCTCTCTGGTCCAGTAACTTGTTAAATACTTTGGGAAACTGTCATGTGAAATGGACTTAGTAAAAAGCACTCAGGGAAAAACAAAAACTGTACATGAACATCAGACAAACTACACAGTCTACAAAATGAGAAAAAAAACTGCCATCAATCATTTTAGAGAAAACTGAAACAGTACGACTTCTCATTTCTGTTGATTCAGCTATCCCAAATTTTACAAATAAAAATAGAAGTCTATTACTTGATCTGGTCAATATATAAATGCTTCATAAAAAGAGAGGGTGAGGGAGAATGAGAAATACAGAGCTCACTGGCATCTTGTCTTCCCCACCCCACCCCCCTGCCACCAACAGAGTGACAACGTGGCACCTATTTAATCCTAGAAATGAGGAGAAATTGGAGGCCTCAGAGCTTCTGGCTCGCTCGTTGTATCTGCTCTGTGTGTTCCCCAAAGTTCATGTGTTGGAAGCTTAAGCCCCAGATCTGTACCCGGATGGTGTTTGGTGGGGAGACCTGGGAGGTAAGGAACGCTCAGTGAGGTGACAAGGGTAGGGCTCCAATGAGAACATTAGGAGGGGAAGAGACCTGGTGCCCTGATCTTGGGCTTCCCAGCCTCCAGAGCTACAAGAAATAAATTTCTTTTCTTTATAAATTACTCCGTCTGAGATATCCTGTGATAGAAGTAGACAACACACTAAGGCCATATCTGTACCCCCAGTTCCCCTCAGGAGGAGCCAGCCATCTCCCACTCTCAGGCTCTACACAGAAAGTCCCAACCCAGCTCAAAGTGGGTGCCCGAGACTCAAACCAGTCCCAGTATCCATCACCCCAGTTCTTAAAGGGGCTCTCAGTCCCACCAGAGCCAAGGAGACACAAAGTGTCTACTAGGGGATCCTGAAAATGGAGCTCATCCCAATGGGTTTGAAGAGCTAAAGCCAGAGCAGCTGGAGCCACTGGGGGAGATAAGGAAGCAGGGGCTGCAGCACCACAGCAAAGGTGAAAGTGAGCCTGCTGCTTCTTCCTGGGGAGGGCCGCAGAGCTGCCTCTGTGCTGTTGGTGTGAGAGGTTGTAAGGGGGTCTTCTCCCCCACCCAGCCACCTTCTCTGCTCTGGACTGGGGGGCTTCCAGCTTGGTATTCCTTCCCTTGTTACCATTCTCTGAAACCTTTTCCCTACCTTACTGGGCAAGAACCCCTGATTTCTTTGATACCCACTGCGGAGCTTCTAGCTCAAAAGCCAGAGCCTGCATCTGAGCAGCCTAAGGCTCTAAAGACAGAGACAGAGGGATCAGGTGTCAGCAACTCGATTTGCAGAAGTCTGGTAAAGCTTTGTCTATGAAAGGAGCTGGGCTGGTTCCTGGGTGAGGAGAGCAGCCTGCACTCCGAGCCTCCCTGGGTGGCTGCAGCAGCTCGGAGTGGAGAGACAATGTGGCAACACCTACAGTCCACTGGCCCTGGAGGAAGTGGTTACAGGCAATGGCCCTGCTCCCCATCCAAGGCTGCAGCAGCTTGGGGGTGCATTCTGCACTTTTCCCTGCATCTCTTATCCCTCTGCTGGGACCTTCACAGCCCCGACTTCCCCTGTGAGGCTGGCCTTGACCTCTGTCTTGGTCAGACTCTGGTTCTGATTCACAGGGCTTCTAGGTCTTTTAAATGTCTGGGCTTTTCACAAAGCCAAGCATGCTAGAATCAGCTGTCCCCTCAAGGAGTGACAGGGAGAACTGCAGGTCAGAGAGGATGGCTGCTGCTATGTGCTGAGGAGGGGAGGGGAGACAGTTTATAAGATTTGTGATATTTCTGAGACTAGAAGACACAGAGGAAGGTCTTCGTGATTTCTCACCTTCCTCTTGAGCTACTAACCACAAGAAGAGCTGAGCTTGAGGCATGGCACAAGTTGTTGCCAGGTGGGAAGCTGGAGCTGCCATTCACCTTTGTCCCTGCGACAGAATTGTACCTGGTACCAACTACATGCATTTTCCAGGACTGGGCAAGTATAATAATAATAATAGACACAAATCTCTTTTAATGAACATTCTATTCTAGTGATAGAGTCAAAAACAATACAAAAATAAGGAAGAAAGCATCCATTAACAAGAAGCATTTTGCAAAGCATTTAAATGGGGCAAGGTGACAGTGACTGACCAGGAGATGAATGGTGAGTAGGAAAGGTAGCTAAAACCACGAATGAGACTCCTTGTGCTAGTCCTCCAAGGCCAGGGATGAGGGAATCTGAATGCAAGAGTTTGCTTTAGGAAAACCAAGGGAAAAACATCCCAGATAAAGGGCAGGGCTAACGCAAAGGCCCCAGAGTGGGATCTACTTGGCATGTTGGAGGAGCAGACGTGTAGTAACAGCATCTTGGATTTATTTGTTAAGTGCTTATCATGTTCTAACAGCCAATGTTCTAATTATATCTCATCTGATTTTTACAACAACATCACGCAGTAGCACATTTTGCGGGCTCTGGGGGGTAGATAAAAGAGCCCTAGACCAGGAGTCCAAAGGCTGCCCCATGCAGTAGCCACCCTGTGACCTTGAACCAAGGACTAACTTGTCTGAGCTTCAGTTTCCTCATCTGTATAAATCCTCTTTCTTGGTGCAACAGTGAGGAATCAAGGGGGAAAAAAGTGAAAATGCTTTGAAAACCAATGAACCCTGTGAAGACATAACATATTTTGGGCTCTGGTATGACTTCCTCCATGTAGGAGTCAGGATTTGCCCTCCTCCCTCTTTTTCTGCTTTAACCATCTGTCTCTCCAATCGGAAATCTGTTCTGCCTGACCTCTAGCTGACCAGAGCCTTCCCTCTTCCTCTGTCCTGCCATAGCCTCCCCCTCACAACCCCGGTTTGATTCTGGGGGGCTCAGATGAATATGCAAATGTCTCCCCAACCAGCTGGTATCTGCCTCCCAGAAACACATGTTCCACAGCCCCTCTGGCTCACCAGGGACAGAGGGACCAGAGCCTCTGCCGCTCTGAGGCCCAGAGTGGACGTATTACCGAGCAAGCAACCACACAGCGAGCAGATGGGGAAGGGCTGTTAGATGTAGGGAGGAGGGCAGGAGAGGAGCAGGGGACCTGTGTGGGAGAGGGGACAGGGTGGGCCTGGATGACAGGACCAGAGGGTCAAGAATGTGCGGGTTCACAAGGGCACACTGTCCACCAGGATGGTTCATCTCTACTGATCCATCTTTGGGCATCTTGATACAAATTTTGAGACCTCCAAAATTCTACTGGGTTTGCAAAATTAACCACACACACACACACACACACTATATATATATATATATATATATATATATATATATATATATATACACACACACATTTATGACCCACACAGAGGTTTCAAGATGAATGCAATAAAGGACTCTCATACCTTCACCCTCCAGCTAAAGAAATAACTGTTTTTTTGCCCCAAACTCAGGCGAAGGCCCTCGTGTGCCCCTCTCCTTGTCTCCCTTCCTGTCAGAGGAACTGCTGCCCTGAATTCAGTGTGGATTCTTCTTGTGTGTCTCTTGAGATTTCTGCCATCTAGGAATGGATCCCTAAACACTATGCAATATTGTTGTACATGTTTTCCTTTCTATAGAAATGACTTCCACACGGTTCATGGTTTCTGCAACTTCCCTTTTGCTTCTGTGTTGTGTTTGTGAGCTTCAAATGTGTGCAGCATTTATTTATTTTCACTGCTATTTTGCTCTTATTTTTCACAGCATCTCAATCACCAGACAGAAAACACTTAGGCGGTGGCCTTGGTCCTCTGGTCCCGCCCCCAATACCCCCTTCATTTCAGATAGGATCCCCATGAAATTCAGCACAAAATATCAGTCAAAGACCCATGTCCTGTTTCTCTTGAAGGTCCCTAAGGAATGGCCCCTGGGGGGAGAGGGGAGGAGAATCTCAGCTTCTGCACAATAGCCTGGACTTAGGAGCTGGCTAGACCAAGACTTTTAATAATAACAGTAATATTGAGCCCAGGCCTAGCTCAGTGGTGGAGTGCTTGACTACCTGTGCAGTTCCTGGGGTTCCATCCCAAACACCACAAAATTGTCTTCATGGTCCGTGTTGGCCAGGCTGAGCCACACGCCGTTCCTAGCCCTGCATGCAGTGGCTCAGTGCTCACACAGTGCTATGGGATAAATGCTGATTTCCCCCATTTGTTCAAGGAAAAACCAACACAGAAAATATTTAAGGGATGCACCCAAGTGAGCAGTTACCCAGAGCCAGGACTCAAACCTGCTTTGACCATGACACAGGTCCCCGTGACACATCCCCAAGTTTCACCATGCATTTCCACCTGGTGGTACCCCACTCTGAGCCTTTGTACTTGTCTTCCACAGGCTACAAGCTCCCAACACTGAGGACATGACTAACTTGGTGCCAAAGGCGTTGCCTAAAAGCCTCAGGCACAGATTTTTGCAGAACAGAGATGTAGAGAACAGAGGTCCGCTTTCCCAGCTCGGCACAGGCTGGGAGTGGAGGGGGGTTGCTGAGCGGGGCAACGGGCCTAGTGCTGCTTGTTTAGAAAATGAAATAAGTGGACAAGAGTTGAGATTTTCAGACTAGATGGCATTGAAGATCTATTCTGTCCCCCAAGCTATAGGATTCCAATGCATAGGTCACAAATGCTTTCCAGAAAGGCCCAGAATGTGCATATTGTAGGCGTCGGGAACAGACAGCTGTCACAACCCAACCCCAGCAGAGGGACAACAGGTAAACGAACAAGTGGCTGTGTGTCTATGTCAGGACACTGAGATTTGAATTTCACATGTTATTGGTCATGAAATGTTATTTTTGTTTTGCTGTTTTCCTCAACCATGTAAAAACTTTTCGCAGCTCACAGGCTAAGTGAAAATGAGGAACAGGTCCAATTCAGCCCACCCCTTCTCTAGAAAGAATGGCCTAGATGAGGAACCTAGACATCTAGGGTTTAAAGGTTTAAATTACAGCTGTCACTGGTTAGCTGTGCAATTGTGTACAAGTGCCCAACGTCTCTGAACCATCTTACTTCCTATCTATACCGGAGATACCACCCACCGCACCCCAGCTATGGGGGGATTAAAATGAGACGATCAGAGAGCACACCTAGCTCTTGGCAGCAGGGCAGTGCTCCGGAGAGCTAGCCGGTCCATGATTGCTTCCCACTCCCATCCCTAAATCCCTTCTGAGTTGAAAATTAAGCTGGGTTTGGAAGCACACACTTGTAATCCCAGCACTTGGGAGGCTGAAGCAGGAGGATTATTGCAAATTTGAGATCAGCCTGGGCTACAAAGTGAGCTCAAGACCTGTCTGAATTGCACAGCATGATCTTGTCTCAAAAAGACAAAAACAAAAAGAAAAAAAGGAAAAATAAAGGACACTATTTGTCCCCTTTGCATTCGTTAGACTGGGATCCCTTCCCTGTCTCCTAGCGCCTGCTGCAGTGGAGAGCCAGGGTCACTGTGCTCCACTAGCTGTCCTGGTCCCCACAAACGTCACCCTGAGACAATGCGTGTCCCCATGCCAGGTCCTGCAGTTGGGAAGAGAATTCATAGCGCTTACCCCAGACACCCAGACCTTGAAAAGCTCTTCATTTGCACCCCTCCTCTGCTTCTGTGCACAAGTATTACAGAAGCCAGAAGGCCAGTTTGTGCCAGAACTCCGGTTTCTCTAATGACTGAAAGGTCCCTTGTGTCACCAATACAGGACACTTCTTCTCCGACCAATTCCAGATAAGAGGCTTAAGAATGAGGGGAAGAGACACAAGTTGGGCATTGCTGAATGGTGAGCATTCCCAGCCGTGGCCTTGATAGTGGGCAGCACTGAGCTTTGGAGAAAGAAAAGAACCACAGGCAAAGACCATCACATGTGCGCCCTTCCCTGAGCCACGTGCTGTCTAGATACTGGCCCACTGGGAAGGGGAAGCAGCTGGGCTTCTTTGGTGTTTTTTGCACACCTGGGCAGGAGACGGAAGCGACCTGTAGGCAAAGACCAGGCAGATGTCTCTCTGCAGCATGCCGACTGTGTTCCCCTGCTAGCGTGGCTGGAATGAAGTACCTCACACAACAGAAGCGAACTTACTCACACCTCTGCAGGTTAGAAGTTCAAGATCAAGGAGTTGACAGCTTTCATTTCTCCCAAGTCCTTTCTCAGCTCACAAATGGTCACTTTCTTGCTGTGTCCTCACAAGGCCTTTCTTCCATGCATCTGCATCCTTGGTTTCTCCCTGTGCCTCTGAATTTCCTCCTCTTATAAGGACATCAGTCATATCGGAGTAGGGCCCAGTCCTATGACCTCATTTTAACTGAGTTACTTCTTTAAAGGCCTTGGCTCCAAGTACAGTCACACCCTGGGGTCCTGGGGGTTAGGGCTTTGACATATGGCTCCACCTGTAACCCTGAGCGTCTCACACCTCCCTGGCATGCAATGATGTGGCAGCACCAAGGCGCTCTTGAGATCTTAATGCCACAGGATCTGGCAGATGGGGAGGGGCTGCATCATAGTGCGGGCGCTGGGCAGCACCTGCCTTTGCAAGAGTGCCTGGGGTTGGGGGACCTGCATCAATGTACAAGCAGCACTCTTTGAGGGCCCAGTGTTCCAGCCATTCTCAGCAATGATGTCAAGTTGTGTGGTTCTAAAGGACCCCCTGGGACGCAAACCCACAGCCCAGAAGTCGCATCTATGCGTCCTCTACTGCTTTCACCTGCTGAACTGCTGGGCAACCCTCCTTACCCCACTCCACCCTCACACAGCTGGAGCCCAAGTGGTGCCACTGCAGCCTGTTAAAGTCACAGCTTCCCTCTCACTCACTCACCCCCACCTCCAGTGGGCACAGGATGCGGGTAACTGGAGCAAGTGCAGAGGCAGGACGTGAGAGCCCCCAGTGGGAAGGTTTGCCAGGCTGCGCTCACCTCAGCTCCCAGCTCAGGCCAGGTTCTTTCTCCTGTCCCTTC
This sequence comes from Hydrochoerus hydrochaeris, assembly GCA_004027455.1. NCBI lineage: Eukaryota > Metazoa > Chordata > Mammalia > Rodentia > Hydrochaeridae > Hydrochoerus > Hydrochoerus hydrochaeris. Next base: position 7,616 of record PVLA01003810.1, on the reverse strand, counting down.
CTGCACCTTGCCAGCTTCCCTCCAGCGCACCCTGCCCAGCCCCCCACCCCACTGGCAGTCCTCCTCCCTCCCCAGCCGACAGGGAAGGTGGCTGGCAGTCTGGGAGCTGCTCACAGGCCGCCTCTCCTTTTGTGAATACCTCCTGGTACGATTATTAAACGCAAATTACAAAAGACGTGACCCAAACGATCTTTATTTCTTCTTTCAACAAGTGTTGCCTGCAGGGCCCTGATTCCAAATTCCGTTTCAATTATCTCAGCCATTTTAGACACAAAGCAGCCGGTGTTTGTAATTACCAGTGAGGAAGGAGGCAGAGAGAGAGAGAGAGAGAGAGGTCCAGGGGCTCCAGCTTGGGATGTCTCTCCAGTCTGAACTTGCACTTGGGGCAATTAAAAGTACCTGAAGCAAAAGTGGAGACCCACAGGAGCTCACTATACCAGGTGGCTATGGGGAAGGGTTTGTGAGACTCACAACCTTGGCTTCCATATCCCTAAAACAGGCTCCAGAGGCTCCGCTGGCAACAGAATGAGCCTGGGACCCCTCCACACCACCTCTGCTTCTCCATGGTGTTAATATCTTGCTGTCCCAGCATAGACCAAGAGCAGGAGCAAAAGGCTACTCCTCCGCCACTTGTTCTGGAGAGGAGCCACCAATGTCCTGTACCTCGTCTGCAGGATACGGGGCCCTGCAGGGGCTTCAGGAAGTGCAGAAAGAAACAACTGTGAACATGCTATGATACCCTCTCTTCAATGGCCCCTGCTCTCCCCTCCACAAAAATATAACAAGCTAGAGAACAGAGATCACATCTCGCTTCTTCACATACCCAACTGGTGCTACACAAGCAGGACACGGGATGAAAACCCCAGACTTCAGATCCTGAGAAGTCTTTCCTTGACTCAGTGACAGCAGATGACCTTGGGCAAGTTGTGTGACCTTGCTGAGCCTCCATGAGCGTTCTCATCTGTGAAGCAGGGTCAGTCGTGGGACCTCCGTCTCACACGGTTGTAGTGAGGACTCAGTAAAATTTAATGTAAAATGTGGGCATGGTGCCTGGTACATGCTAAGTGCGCCAGAAATGCCAGCTGTTGGCATCTGGCACAATAAATTAAGAAAACTGAGCTGCTCCAGCCAAAGCCACAGGTGTAACACAGTAGTAGTCCCTCCCTCCCTGCTCCCTCCTGGATGACCGTGATCCCAGGAAAGACCCTGGTCCAGCCAAGTACTGGATGTGAGGCCCATTGCTGGCCACCTCACGCCCCAACCCTGGGAGGCTGTTGGGAACAGACAAGGCCCAGGCTGGCCAGCAGGAGGGCGATTTACAGCCACGCTTAGCCAAGCCTGGGCCAGTCATTTGTCACGCCGAGCCCAGGCACCTTGTTCTACCTGTGTTGAGTGTGTTTTATTGGTGTTGAACAGAGTGAGGCCAGAGCGGAGTCAGGGATAGGAAACCTACTCATGTGAAAAATGAGGAAAGCCAAATGGGATTGGGGGGAGGGAATAGGTGAAAGGGTGGATTGTAAAACACAAGACAAATGTGTGCAGCAGCCCTGGGGTTGCCTGAGAGAGAGGCACACAGCTTCTGGGTCCCTGGGCCTCGCCACGCATCCCGTGAGAGGCTCTGGTGGCAGCTTTGGCAGGTGGCTCAGAAGACATCTGGGATTTGCTGCTGGCCCTGGATCAGAGGGGCCCCCGAGCCCACAGGCTGTGAGGCCTAAAGAAAAGGGTTCCAAACTCAAGAGCAAACTCACCCGTCAGACCCCCTCCCCAGGCTTGTCCCAGGTCCACTCTGCAAAAGGCCATAGCAGACCTGTTTAGAATTTCAAATCCTTCCCCTCGTGTCCCTCAGCACAGAAGTTTCAAGTCCAGAATCATGCGCTGAGACTCTGCCGTGAGTCAGATGTGGAGATCTCCCTGTTAGCAACAAGAAAGAAAGAGAGCGAGGAAGCCGAGGAAGGGAGCGAGAGAAAGGGGGAGAGAGGCAGATAGAGAGATAGACACTGGGCTTTGTGCCTGCAACAAGCCACTAAAGGTGCATTTTTAATTAAATTTATACAAAATGTGTCAGTTTTATCTCTAGGTTTCAAACCTGACTCTTTTCTATCAAAGGGAAGTATTGATCTCCATTGCCCCGGAGCTACCTGACTGAATTAAACAGAATAAATAGAAGGAAGAGGGCTGAAAGGCCTCAGAAACAACCGCAGAGAGGCAAAAATCTAATGGCTCCACAGTCATTTACTGCAATTAAAAAACAAAACCATTTAGAGGGCCTGTTAACACCTTGAAGTGGAAAAACTCCCACTTCAAAAAAAAAAAAAAAAAGCTCCAAACAGCTCCCAGGCGAAATATTTTAATTGCTATAAATCCTTCCATCTGTGGCTGGCACTCGGGTATCTGTGCATTTCCCTGCAACACCCAGGAGCACATTCGTGCAGCTCTATCTGCAGTGCCCTTACCACATCAGCTCTTGAGATTTCTGATCCTTTGTACCCTGAGCCCGGCTGAGGCAGCATCTCCCAGCCCCAGACATACAATCAGGCCTGCTGGTTTGCTTTTTTTTTTTAACTCATTGGGCAAGTTACTGCTCCCCTCTCTAACTCGGTTTCCTCATCTGTAAAAGGGGGCCAACGACACACCTTCATCATGTTTTTGCAAGGAGGAAGGCATCTGTCGAAGGCCTTCATAAAATGCCTAGGATGGAGCACGCATGGTAAATGGTAGCGGAAAAAAATAACCCACCAAGGCAGCATCCGATTCTACGCTCCTGCAGGTGAGGGCTTTGTGTAAATGTAGCCAATGGGCCCTAGCCTGGACTGTACCACAGCCTCTTTGAAGAGCTTACCGATTATCTTCTATTTGTGGAACTTCCCCCCAAGTCTCTGAATTGTGGATCTTGAGCTCCCATTTTGTCTCCTATAGCATAAGAAATGGACATGCCAGTCACCCATGGGAAGGCCGCCAAGGTGATGCTCCATTCTGTTCTGCTTTCTTATTTTTGCCTGAATCTCAACTCAGGTCAACTTGATGACACAAGGCCTGCACAGATGCATAGAGGTGCACATAGTGAGGGGCCCACCCTTGATGTCATGCTCTGATGTCCCTGTCTTGAAATTTCTAACCATGTTTGAACAAGGGGCCTCGCGTTTCAGCTCTCACTGGGCAGCTGTGTTGATCTCAGCATATGCCTGCTCATCTTGTGTGTTCCCACCCAATTTATTCTAGTCAACTCCATTGCATTTCCAGGCTTTCAGTCACCTGCCCTCTTCTTTCACTGCCCTGACCTCACTGAGCTAATCCTCTGCACAAGAGTTGAACCCATACCCATCCCTTCCCTTCCATCTGACCACAACCTGACTCAGCCTCTCAGCATCTAAGGTCTGGGGATTGTAGAAATCTCCCCCTGCTGACGCCTCTTACTCTTCAACTCACTCCAAGTAAGGCACACTTAGGCCTGGCCAGTGTCCAGGACTGAGCTGAGGTCAGCCTGTTAATGGAGGGCTCTTCAAAGTGTGATCCTTAAGCTAAAATGGAGGTACCAGCTGAGAGTTCACTAGGGATTCGGATTCATGATCTCTCCCCAGACATATTTCCTGTATCAGAAACACGGGTATGGCCTGTCATATGCCCTCGGGGAAGTTCTGGGGCTCACTGAGGTCTGAGCAGTGCTGCTCTTCCAGGGGTACTGGCCATTGCTCCCCAGCCCACCAGACCCGAAGAGGCCCTCCTGGGACTCGCCCCCTGCTGTGGCGCCCCTGCAGGAGGAGGACTGCCCAGGCCACAGAGTCATCACTCCTCTGACTATCAGGAGAACTGATCATTCCCAGTTCCACCTGGGTAGTAGCAGGCTGACCAGCACTGCTTAATTAAATGGGGAAAAGATCAGGTCAAAGCCAGATAAGCAGGCAGGATTAGGACAGACAGAAAGAATGGACAAGGGGGAGCTGTCAGCACCCTGGCCTGTCTACTAGAGTGATTATTAATAATGATAAGCAGGAGAATGGGAATAATAAAGGACTAATGAACTGGCTCTGAAAGTGACAGGAGATGAAATCTGATAGAAGACTGGGCCCCTGGGTGCTGTAGCCCTGGGGGATGCGGTGTGGGCAAGGCCAGGAACAGGCTTGGGCTATGGAGGAGGTTCCCCCAGGCCCTCTGCTTTCATGGGGTCAATTAACCCACATTCACTCTTCCTTCCAGAAGACCTCATAGAAACACCTGCATTTAAAATGCATATTGCTTGGTCCCAGAGATTCTGATCTTCAACATCTGGAGTAGAGGCCAGGCACCTGCATTTTGTGAACCTCCCCTGGACAATCTGGGGCAGGCAGTCAGTGAACTATGCTGCCTGGGGAGCAGGGAGATTTGACCTAGAGCTGGAGCCCTTTTCCCATCTGGATCATTCCCAAAGTACGAGTGACAAAAGACAGACAGCAGAAAGGTGGGGAGAGGTGAACTGCCACACCAGCTCAACAAAGTCAGGCAAGATGCCACCTGCACATGGGAAGGAAGTATGCATCAGAATTGTCATTGTTTGTCAAGCTCTGGGCACCTGGCTTTGGTGCTCATAGACTATAGTATTTCCATTCCCTTTGACTAGTGGTTAACAAACTCGAAATGTCCCAGAAGCCAATGGGAAGAGGCCAGCCCGGGACTGGAGGGAACTGGGGAGTCAATCATGTCCCAGCTTCTGCAGTTAGTGCTGAGAGATGTAGGCTCAGCCTTGCTAGGTCTTTCAAAGGGACAGAGATCTGCTATGTTGGCCAGAGCCTGCAGTTTGCATACTCTGCATCAGAGAAAAGTTCCCAAGTTGGTGAGGGGCTGGGAAGGTGTTTGTTTAATGCATGTTCTCAGGTCTTTCCTGCCTCAAGACTCTAATTCAGTAGGTCCAGGGGCCCAGGAACCTGGATGTTTAATAAGCTCTGCAGGAGCTTCTGAAGTCATGGGTGGTTCAAGGCCGGGTGGCTGCCTCTGAGAATCCTGCCTTGCATGTGTTGTCATTCTGCCACTGCCCCCTAGGGAAACACCTAAACAGCTCAGTTAACAGCAGGTTATAGGGAACCCCAGAATCCTTGGCTGGAAGTCTGTGTGGCTGCAACTGGTGCTCACCTTGTGGCTGAGCCAGCAGCTGGGGCCCCAGGAGCAGGGCCAGAGCTTTGCTATGGACATCAGCCATCATTCACCTAAGAGAACCTTGCTGTGCCCCTCATCAAAAGGAGGAGCCACCAGAATATGGACAGATGCACAAAGCAAGAAAGGACGCCACTCTCCTGGTGCGTTATGAGAATGGAGTGAGAAAGGCCTGGGCCTCAGCGTCTCTCCTTTCTAAGGTGGGCCCAGTGCAGTGCCCGCCTGCAGCTGACAGCAGAGAGAGAACAGAACTCGCCCACACCTGGTGCATTAGCTATCGTGATGAGGGAAGCGAGAGGCCTGCAGGAGGACACAGCTGCTAAGCACACCTGCAATTCTTGCCCTCTGTGTCTGCCACAGAGCACGGGGCTGGTGCACCCTCTGCCACTTTCTTAACCTATAGGCAAGGCAGAGGCCATCTGTGTGGAAAGACCGATGGATGGATGGAATTGTGGAACAGCAAACCTATAGGGGCACTTCTACAGAAAAACAAGGGCTGGGTATGGTGATGCTTGCTTGTAATCCTACGAGGCTGAGACAGGAAGATCTTGGCAAGTCTGAGCCTAACCTGGGCAACTTATATTGAGACCTTGTCTAAAAAAAAAAGGACTATGGATGTTGCACTCAATGTAAAGACCCTGGGTTCAATCCCCAGCACCAGGAAAAGAGAAGATGCAGAGGAGAAGAAGAGAGACAGAGAGACAGACACGGAGACAGAGGCAGGAAGTCAGGTTCATAGAGGGAGAATCCTGTGAGCTGTGTCATCAGGAGGCAGAAGTGATAGGCCTGGCATGCAGGGTGGCTCTGGTCATACCAGGGAAGCCAAGCTTAGGCTCTACTGTCCCTCACTCCTTTCTCAGGCCTTTCTCACTCCATTGACAGCTACATGTCAGTGCCCCAGAAGCCCTGGAATAGGCAGAGGTGGGGCAGAGTTAAGGGGACTTTCATTATATTTAAATGTATAGATTTACATCCAGGATGTATTAACTGTGGATGTAAATGTAATAATTAAAAAATAGGATTGTGCGATCCTTAAAAGTGGTAAACATATTTTAAAGTTATGGCATCAAATGTTCTTCCATATCTGCTCATTCCCAAGTCACAAGTGTGACTGCAGTGCAAACAATACCATAGTGTGTCCACCTTCCCAGGTAACATTCTGGGGTCTTCCAGGTTCCCTACATCCTTTCCTGCTCTGGGCTTAACCATCGTGTGCTTCCAAGAAATGTCAAAACTGGCCCCAAATGCCCAGGTTTTGCTGTTAATTACACCATCTGCTCCCCACCATAACCCAAAGGGTTCAATTTTCCTTTTCAAACCTGACCTGAACAGATCATCGAAATATTAGTTCTGGAGTCTGACAATCCCCTGGTCTGGGGGTCAGGGTCTGAGGCGGCAGTGTCAGGCTACTCTGCCTGCCAGCCTAGTGCTCAGGGATGGGACATGTAGTATGGGACTCCCAGGGTCTCCCCAGTTACCTGAGCTGGATCCACACCTAAACAGCTATCTCCGGCCTGTCAGTCCCATGGTGCGGATGGATGGGGAGAAATCTTTCTGAAGTCTGAATCACAGAAACACAAAATACATACTGTAAAACTCACCCTATTGAAGGTGTTCACTATAGTTGGATGAGTTTTACCAAGATAGCAGCCATGAAACCACCACTGTGCTCATGATAGGGGACGTATATTATGTACAGGTACAAATTCCCTATGATAAATGTCATCTTTATGTATATCAAAAATGTACCAATAAAATTAATTTTTTAAAAAAGATAGGGAACATTTCCACCACCCTCAAACATTTCCTCCTGTGTCTCTGCAATCAATCCCTAACTCCTCCCTACCCTCACCAGGTCTGTGGTTCTTTTCTGTTCTCTAGTTGAAGAGCTGGACTATTTTTGTCTTTGCTTAGCTTTTCCTACCAAACACTCCTCCTCCTCCTGCAAATCTCACCCTGTACTTGGTGAGGGAATTTCTCTGTCAGCTGTTGTCCTTAAACCTTTGAGAGCATCTTGGGAGGCCCTATGTCCTAGGCATGGGGACAGCAGTCCTTAGCAGTGCCATCAGAACAAGCTTGGCCTTCTATAAGCTTGCAGTAGCCTCCTCTCTGCTGGCAGAGAACATGCCACCTTGTCCCCCGCTGTGTAAGAGGTGGCCTTGTTATTTGGTCCCCTGCGGCGCCCTTTTCTGTCCATGCCACGTCCTAGTCCATCCATGCCTTGTGACAATCGCTTCTCCAGGAAAAGGACACCGCATGTGGGAATTGGGCGCGGGGATCTTGGAATGTTTTGTACTGATAATTGTAATTTGTGTAGTTCACATGTGTATGTTTTTATGTAATGCTCAATATGGAGTCGAGGGTGGAGACTCCAGGGGGCTTGCTGGAGGCCCTCTAGATAACCCCTTTGTGAGGACTGATTGTGGGGTTTTGCCTTCTGTGAATAATGTGAGAGAAGTGAAAGAGCTCATGGAGGAGGATTTACAAAATTC